>NW_020868780.1:32500-37500 GCF_003789085.1 Penaeus vannamei
TCTCTCTCTCTCTCCTCTCTCTCTCTCTCTCTCTCTCTCTCTCTCTCTCTCTCTCTCTCTCTCTCTCTCTCTCCTCTTCTCTCTCTCTCTCTTCTCTCTCCTCTCTCTCTCTCTCTCTTTCCCTCTCTCTCTCTCTCTTCCCTCTTTTCCTCTCTTTCTCTCTCTCCTCTTTCCCTCTCTCTCTCTCTCTTTCCCCCCTCTCTCTCCCCTCTCTCTTTCTCTCTCCCTCCTCTCCTCTCTCCTCTTCCCTCCTCTCTCTCTCTTCTCCTCTCTCTCTCTCTCTCTCTCTCCCCCTCTCTCTCTCTCTCTCTCTCTCTCTTCTCCCTCTCTCTCTCTTTTCCCCTCTCCCTACCTCCCCCCCCCCTCCCACTTGAAGTCCTGAAGTCCGCTAGGTGACTTCAGGACTCTGGTTTATAGTACTTTTGTGTTGGTGTCCTGTATATAATATTTATCCTGTTATAAAATCATACCGTCTTTTGATTTATGGGCAAGTTAAGGTGGCTCCATTTTTTTTATCAGAATCCATTGTATTTGTAAACAGCAATTCTGTGTGTGTGTGGATGTGTGTGTGTGTGTGTGTGTGTGTGTGTGTGTGCATTTGTGTGGGTTTTTGCATGTGTGTTTGTGTAGGTATGCGCGTGGATGTATGTATGTGTGTTTGTGCGTATGCTTGTGTCTATGCGTTTTTACATTATACCTGTATGTATAATGTAAAAACGTATGTATTTACGTATTTATTTATGTATGTATTTACACGCGGTTAAAACTCCATCCACCTTGCCCCCTCCTCCACTAACCCCAACTCCTTGGCAGCTTTTCACACGCTAATCTACGCTCGGTGGAGTTACCCCTTAGTGATAGCGAGAGGACGGGGAGGAGTGAAGGAGTGGGGTAGCGGGGAGGAGAGGAGGAGGAGGTCGGAGGGGGACACCCACCAAATTATCGAGAACAGGAAGGGGGCAAGGCCGAAGGCGGACGGGGGAATAGTGGGGTAAGCAAACAGACGGGGGCGGAACGAGAGCGAGGCGAGAGTGGGAGGGTTACTAGTGACATGAGAGGACGGAGGGGAGCCGGGAAGGAGCCGAGACCGGAAGGGGCCAAGTGGCCAGGAGCGCAGAGCGCAGGAGCAGGCCAGCGACTGACGCTCGTAAGGGTGAGGCATGGGGACGATAAGGAGGACGAGACGAAGGACGGAGCAGCGGGAAGGTCGGTCGCAGTGTGCTGGGTGTCTCAAATTGTGAGTGGACGCAAAGAGCGAGAGGCGCCGAGCGAGAGCGCAGGCAGGAGCGGTGGAGGGGCGGAGTGGTGAGTGTGCGTACGAGAACAGGGAAGTGGGGGCCAAGGAGCAGCGACGAGGAGGGAGCGAGGAAGCTGAGAGGCTACAGGAGAGGCGGATGAGAGTGTTGTGATCAGGCAAGGCACGGGGGGACGAGAAGCGGAGCGGGCGAGGAGGGGCCCAGTGAGGAGGAGAGAGAAGACGGGTACCCTGTGGAGAGAGACAATGGAGGAGAGGGAGTAGAGCAGGTGGGAGCGGGCACCGAGGTGCGGGCGTGCACGAGGTCGGAAGTTACTGAACAAGGTTGTACAAGGTCGAACAAATACTAGTACCCCTCGGTTTTAGGTCCTAATAAAAGCTATGCTTTGCAGATCACCGTATACATACTGATAACGTGTTTGCAAATAAGGAATTTCGGATAAATTAACGATAAATAAACAAGACTTAATGGTTTCAAAATGAATACAACTCAAAAGTTCAAAATGTATATTAGACTAATTAGATAGATAGACCCAAAATACATCGAAAAGTAAATAGGATCAACGGAAAATCGATCGTAATAACGTGCCATAAGAAAAAATATCTCAAACAAAAAATCACCACATTCACACATAAACAAACGAAAAAATTAGGTAGATAAACAGATAAATAAATAAACAAATAAAACAAAATACATTAATCTAAATTAGATAATTAAAATTAAAAGAAATAAACAATACCCATTCCATGGCTTAAAATCCGTGGATAAGATTCGACGTGTTTCTTAAACTTTATCTCGGTTTTAGCTTCTATGAGACTTCTACACGCCAAAACGTGTATCTGGCGCCAGGCGGAACGTCGACCAGCTGCTGCAAGACGGTGAAAGGCTGAAGCAGACCGGAAATGCGCGAAGCGAGAAGCGTAGGTGAAGGATGAAATGTATGCCTGTCAGCCAGGGTGTAAGGAGCACGATGAAAGGACGCAATGGCGCAAGGAATAACAGGTAGGGTGGAAGGATGAAATGTACATAGGGTTGAAGGTGACAGCAGAAGGGGAATAGAGGTAGCGTGAAGGCAATGGACGTAAGGCATACAGTAGGGTGGAAGGTTCGAAGGACGGAATTGGCCGAAAGAGACATTCGGTAGAGATGAAGGTATGAAAAATGTAAGCAAGTAGGCGTGACAGGGGTGAAGCGGAATGGAGCAAAGGGCAGCAGGTAGGGATGAAGGAATGACGAAAGGATAAGTAGGCGTGAAGCGGTGATGAAATGGGGAAGGAGAGGTAGGGTGAAGGGATCAATGTAGACGAAGTGGGGAAGGGTGAAGGAATGACGAGAAGCGATAGTAGGGTGCAAGGTTGAAGCACATAGGTTAGTAGGTGAAGGAGTGAGAGAGGACAATGGAGACCGGTTCAGGGGAAAAGATGAAATTGTAAGGCACAACAGTAGAGCGTGGAAGGGTGAAGAAATGGAGGGAGAGGGATTAGGTGACAGGAATGAACGAAGGCAATACAGGTTAGGGCGTGAAGGGTGAAGGAAACCGGCAAATGGCGAGGACGAAGGTCAGGGTGAAGCGATGGAAATGTAGGATTAGGCAGTGAAGCGGTGAAGAATGGAAGACAGAGAGTCGAGTGAAGAGATGGTGAAATGCTCAGAGTAGGTGAAGGGTGAAAGGAGATGGAGAGGCTAGAGTGAAGAGTGAAATGTAGGCCATGATTAGGGTGAAGGGTGTAAGGAATGGGGAAAGGAGACGGTAGGGCTGAAGGCATGAAATGTTAGGATTAGGGTTGAAGGGTGAAGGAATGGGAAGGAGGACGGTAGGGTGAAGGATGAAATGTAGGAGTAGGGTGATAGGTAGAAAAGAGAATGGGCGAAAGGAGAGGCTAGGGGTGAAGCGTATGTACATATTGTAGGACTTACGGGTGAAGAGGTGAAGGAATGCGAGGTGCAAGGAAGAGGTAGGTAGAAAGGATGACAATGTACAGGCCGACTAGCTTCAATGGTGGAAAGGCGTGAAGGATATGGGGAAGGAGAGGTTAGAGTGAAAGGATGCCCAATGTAGTGAGTAGCGGTTGAAGGGTGAAGGGATATGGGAGGAAAGGAGGTAGGATGAAGGGAAGTGACGAAGGGATAAGTAGGGTTGAAGGTTGGAGTCAAAGGAGGAGTAGGGTGAAGGGTTGAAGGTAATAGAGGAGTAGCCCAGAAGTGAAGATGAAATGCTATCAGAGGTAAAAGGGCGAAGGATGAAACGAGGAGAGCCAGGGTGACAGGGTGAAGGATACTGGGACATTAGCGATGAAGAGGTAGAATGAAGGATGAAATGATGCTAGAGACTTAAGGGTGCCAAGGGTGCAAAGGGAATGGAGAAGGCATATGAGTCTAGGCACCGCTAGAAGACCGGTGGACAACTATGAGCTGTCAGGCGAAGTAGGGTTCGTCTCCACTATCCAGACTCCAAACAATCCGGCGCTAACCAGGCAAATGATCAATCCGACTGTCTCCCATCGGAACAGGGTGAAGGGATATAAAGGAATAACGACAGGATAAGTAGGGTGTTGGCAAGGTTGGAAGTATAGGAGGAGTAGGCTGAAGGGTGAAGGAATGGAGAAGGAGAGGGAGAGTGAAGGGTGAAATGTAGGAGTATGGCGAAGGATGAAGTGTAGGAACAGGGTGAAGGATGAAGGAATGACGAAGGATAAGTAGCGCGAAGGGTGTATAATGGAGTGGCGCACGAGAGATAAAAATGAAGACAAAGTAGGGTGAAGAAGGAAGGATGGAAAAAAACGAAGGGGAGAGAGGGTGAAGGATGAAGGATGGAATGGCAAATGAGAGATAGAAAGAAGGGTGAGGTGATAAAAAAGAGTGAAGTGCCGAAGGGGAAGGATGAAGGGTGAAACCTGGCGAAGGAGAGATAAGGTGAAGGGTGAAGGAATAACGGAAGAGAGATAGGGTGAAGGGTGAAGGACGGAATGGCGAAAGAGAGTTAAGTGAAGGGTGAAGTGATAAAAGAAGGGTGAAGAAAGAATTAGAAGAGAAAGGGTAGAAATAAGGAGAGAGAGAGAGAGAGAGAGAGAGAGAGAGAGAGAGAGAGAGAGAGAGAGAGAGAGAGAGAGAGAGGAAGAGAGAGAGAGAGAGAGAGAGAGAGAGAGAGAGAGAGAGAGAGAGAGAGAGAGAAAGAGAAAGAGAAAGAGAAAGAAAGAGAAAGAGAGAGAGAGAGAGAGAGAGAGAGAGAGAGAGAGAGAGAGAGAGAGAGAGAGAGAGAGAGAGAGAGAAAAAAACACTTAGATTAGAATTATCACCCTCAACCCTTCATTCACCAATCGTGAGCTGCGAATCACTCTTATCTCAACCCTCATTTGCATATGAACCGAATCCCACGCAGTATACTAATTATATTTTCTCCCTCTTGCTGTTTCTTTTCGTTACTCGCCCCTCTCTCTCTATCTCTCTCTCTATCTGTCTATCTCTCTCTATCTCTCCTATTCTCTCCTCTATTCTCTCTCTACTCTCTCTCTACTCTCTCTCTACTCTCTCTCTACTCTCTCTCTCTCTCTCTCTCTCTCTCTCTCTCTCTCTCTCTCTCTCTCTCTCTCTCTCTCTCTCTCTCCTCTCTCTCTTTCTCTCTTCTCTCTCTCTTCTCTCTCTCTCTCTCCTCCTCTCTCTCTCTCCTCTCTCTCTCTCTCTCTCTCTCTCTCTCTTCTCTCTCTCTCTCTCTCTCTCTCTTGATGAAGTAGGGTGATACAAAAA
>NW_020868780.1:52500-62500 GCF_003789085.1 Penaeus vannamei
AAGCACTCTTCCGTCAGATAAGCGAGGGGAAAGCGGCCGTTTATCGAGAAATCCGAGTTAAATGAAGTGAGATGGTATTTTTGCTGAGTCATGTTTCTCTCCGTTGGCAAAGGGTTACGAGAGAGTTGCTAATTGATTCATATTATATATTTTTTTCTTTCTTTTTTTTGGGGGGGAGGGGTATGTTGACGTTTGTTGTGTGTATGTGTATGTGTGTTTGTGTGTGTGTGTGTGTGTGTGTGTGTGTGTGTGTGTGTGCGCGCGCGCGCGCGCGTGCGTGCGGTTATATATGCAAGCTCTGTATGCTTTTCTAATGATAGTGTGTGCGTGTTAATGTATCAGTGCGCGCATGTGTACGTGTCTCTGCATGTGCATATTTGTGTATGCGCGCGTACGTCTGTGTATCTATCCGCATTTCCCACAGCTATCCATGACCAGACACCGTAGAAAGAGAGCCCAGCCAAACCCTCCCAAATAGGCACTGAAAAGGGAAATTGTTAACCGCACACGAGAGTCGCGGGTGAAAGGTCGCACATACAAACGACCAGTTCGGCGGTTTTGATGCGAGCCATGCCAAACCGCTGTTGCCAAGGGATGCTGGTACCTCTCACAGTACTCCCTTGGTCTCTCTCTCCCGCTCTCTCTCTCTCTCTCTCTCTCTCTCTCTCTCTCTCTCTCTCTCTCTCTACTCTCTCTCACTCTCACTCCCACTCACTCACTCACTCACCTCACTCACCTCCACTCATCACTCTCTCTCTCTCTCTCTCTCTCTCTCGTCTCTCTCCTCCTCTCTCTCTCCTCTTCTCTCTCTCTCTCTTCCTCCCTCCCTCTCCTCCCTCCCTCCCTCCCTCCCTCCCTCCCTCTCTCTCTCTCTTCTCTTCTCTCTCCTCAAATACACGGTGGTTTGACTTAGAAATACCTTTGAATATTGGGCACTGTTAAAGGAATATATTCAGATATTGGATAATAGATTTAGATACTGAATACTGTTAAAGGAATAGATTTAGATATTAGGCATTGATATTGGGTACTGTTAAATTAATAAAATATAATATTGGGTGTTGCTATAGCAAGAGAATTAGATGTTGGATATTGATATTAGGTATTACTCTAGAAATAGATTTGGATACTGGGCATTAATACTGGGTATTGTTCTGGAAATACAGTCAGATACTGGGTATTAATAATGGGTACTGCCACAGAAATAGATTAAGACACTGGGCGTTAATACTGGATACTAGTAAAGTTCCCGCTAGCCCCAAATTTATCGATAGGAAGATGCCCCGCGCTAGCTTATGGAAAGCGCCGTAGGAGAGAGGTGTAGCTGTAGGAATGTGGTCCTGCCAATGCCCTCAGGCGGGTACACTGGAAGTCCCGTCGCTCAGAGCTGTTGTCCTGCGCTCCTCCTCGGCTTTCCTACACCTGACTGAGCACACTCGGTTCTCGCGTCTTTAAGATAAGGGAAGGGATGCTTATCGGGGAATGTCAGGTTGTGTGGTGGGGGAAAATTGTAATGGTGATTTTTTTTAAAGATATATTAGGTTTTGTTTTTGTTTTGTTGTTTTATTATTGTTTTAAAGGGCCGGCGGAGATTTTGAAATGTTCGTTATGTGGATTATCATTAATTTTACACCTGTCTCTCTCTCTCTCTCTCTCTCTCTCTCTCTCTCTCTCTCCTCTCTCTCTCTCCTCTCTCTCTCTCTCTCTCTCTCTCTCTCTCTCTCTCTCTCTCTCTCTCTCTCTCTCTCTCTCCTCTCTCTCCCTCTCCTCTCTCTCTCTCTCTCTCTCTCTCTCTCTCTCTCTCTCTCTCTCTCTTCTCTCTCTCTCTCACACATGCAAACACACACACACAAACACACACACACACACACACACACACACACACACAACACAACACACACACACACACACACACACACACACACACACACAGACACACACAGACACACCACACACACACACACACAGACACACACACACACACACACACACACACACACACACACACACACACACACACACACACACACAACACAACACACACACACACACACACACACACACACACACACACACACACACACACAACACACATATAAACGCACACTCTCGTTCTCACTCTCACTCTCACTCATCAGTTTCCACTTAGTAAAACTTTTATCATTCATCTCACAATCCATCATTCGATTAATCTAATTTCAAAAGACACGATCATTAATGCTTATTAATTTCACACTAGAAAAAAAAACCCAAATCACACTCCCTACCGCCTCCACCCCCCCCCCCCTTCAGACAGCTACCATGGCCATCACACCCACTTGTTCCCTGAAACCATGTTGTTATGGCTACCTCAGCGTGCACATGACTAACTAACAACAGTTTGGTCATAATTTCAGACCCAACGAACGCCAAACAAAGTGACTTTAAAACGTGATGCTGCAAATTCCTTTATTATGAATATTTATTCTCCGAGTGTTCTGTGTGTGTGTGTGTTTGTGTGTGTGTGTGTGTGTTTGCGTGTGTGTGTGAGTGTGTGTGTTGTGTTGTGTGTGTGTGTGTGTGTGTGTGTGTGTGTGTGTGTGTGAGTGTTTGTGTGTGTGTGTGTGTGTGTTTTGTGTGTGTGTGTGTGTGTGTGTGAATTCGTGATGTGTGTGCGTATGTGTAATCTTGGCTTCTTGTGGGCGAAATGAGAGGCTTTGGGGGCGTGGCTATAACGGAGCCACGCCCGTTCTTTCTAGTTTCGTGGATTTCCGGGAAATAGTTAGGGTGGAGGCTTAGGCTTGACTGACTAGATNTGAAAATGATAATATGCAATGAATTATATAATTGGAAAAGCAGATTAAATATTGATGATGATAATGATGTTATAGTACTTAAATAATGATTAAAAATAATAGTATAATTAAAAAATCAATTGAGAAAAATATAAATTATTTAGCTTAGTATACCTACAACTGCTGCTACTAATTATAATTGATAAAATATGATAGGTTGATACTCAATTTACTGCAAATACTGTAAACTTAATACTAACAGACAATACTATGTTTACTACATATTAAATATTCAAGAATTTATAAGAAAATTATCCATAATATATCATCTAATATTAATAAAACTTAGTTTTATAATTGATTACGTTGAGTGATAAACCAAAAACAAAACTAAACTAACAAACAAAACTATGAACAACAAATAGACACCAGTACAAGGAACATTACCATATTAATACCAATCAATTAAAGAATCAATATAACCTCCGATAACTACTCGTAGGTAAATGTAAAAATCATTTCTTAAACTATTTTATAATCATTTATATCATCCATAGATCTATTAATCTTTTTTTATTATTTTCTCCTGCACCCTGCCAAAATCCGAGAGTCCAAAACCTCAAAGATAAAAAACGAGTACGAACAAGCTCTTTAGACGCCGAATTTTGCATCGCTTATTCAGACGCAGAAAACGGGAATAGATCGTAGAATTCCATAATTTTGTCATAATATGGAAGGAAAAAATTAATATATATTGTACTAGAGATATTGATAGTACAAAGGTTGTTCTGGAATAATATACCTAATTTAAATAATTAAATAATTTCTTCTCCTTCTTTTATCTTTCATGTCCTATTTCATGCTATTCTAATATTTATTATCTGTCTTTTCTTATATTTCTGATTTTTTTTTGCTGTTTTGGGGGCGGAGGGCGAGAGGGAAATGGGCGGTGGGTGTTTGTTTATCTTTGGGGGTCGAAAATATTTTTGAAAAGAGTGAGGTCGTGTGAAGCGAGGTAGTTTTGTATGAGGTTATGTAGGCAAGGATTATAAATGAGTGTATAGAGAATATAAGAATATGGGTTATAAGATATATGATTGGAAGTCAATGTGCAAATTCATTTTAGTTATTCCACTTCATTGTTAGGCAGATAGGTTATTGAAATGTCATGTTATGTAGTTTCATTAGAAATTATACCACACACGCACACCGAACACACTACAGCTCGCACTAAAAGCCCACCGAGCTTATGCATAAGTGAACCACAAATACTGACACACACCACACACACTACACACACACACGCCACACACTTAACTGAACACATCACACACACACACCACGCTTACACACACACTACACACCACATACACACACACGTACATCACACACCAACTACACACATCTACACACAACAATACACACAGCATCACACACTACATCACTCGACAACGTCACTAAATACCCATAAATAATACACACATACCATCCATCCTGCCCGCCCTACTCACCCCATCACACAGGAATCTCTCAACTCATCATCAATTCACTCACATCAGGCCCTGCCAAAGTAAGCTTGACAGATTAAAGTTTAGATTGCACACATCACAATCAAACATATGACTACAACATATTGTGGCAGGTTTTTGGCATAGGTTAAGAAAATAAAAAGGTCGTAAAACACAAGAAAACAAAGAGAAACAAGTTGTTATAGCCGACACGCGAGCAATCATGGATCCAATTCGAATTATTTCAATAATAATTTATCTCTAATTTATATATAGGTATATCTAATAGGATAATATATTTTATTGCCTGATTTGTCTAATGATGTCTGGATAATACAATGAAGATAAAGTCAATAAAACATTCATCAAGGAAGGTAAATTATTTATAATAAATCATCAAAACATCAGAAAAAAAGGAACGCACTGAACCAACACCTGAGTACTGAGTGCAAAGAAGCGGCGGAGGGACCGGGAGAGTGCAAAAGAATGATAAAATAAATGATTAAAATGCAGAAAGTGCCAGAAAGCGGGATGGAATTAGGAGAATCTGTAGGCGCATTAATAAGCATAGAAAACCAACGTCTCGTTAGACCCCAAGCAAGAGATGACAGGAAGAGGATACACAAAGAGGTTCAAGCATATGTTATAGGAGAGAAATGTGAGAGACCGATAAAAGAGTGAATACTATGCGGAGAAATGCTGCTATTAAAGGATTTGGACACGCCGATTCTCTTCGCTCTCATCTCATCTCCTCTCACTTATCTCTACTTCATCTACTTACTCTCTCTCTCTACAAATCATCTCATCTGACTACAATCATACAGATACTCTCTACTCTCTCTTCAATCTACAATCATCTCCAAATATAAAATCGTACTATATATTGCGATACGAAATCTAAACTAAACTCACTCTCTCTCTCTCGTCAATCTATCTATTCTCCCTCTCATCTCTTATCTCCATCTCATCTCATTTCTCTACATCTCATCGTTCTCTACTCATCATCTCTCTACCTACTCTCGTCTCTCGTCATCTCTCTCTCTCATACTCTACTCAACTACCTCTACTCTCTCTCTCCAATTTACACTCTTTCCCCCATCCTAATCTACCAAAATCTCTATCTCTCTAACTTCCTCATCCATCATCTCAAATCTTCTCTCTCTACTTTACTTTCTCTAATCTACATCCTCATCTCCTCTCTCTCTCTCCATCTTCATCATCTCTCTCTACCTACATTCTCTCAATCCTCATCCCTCATCTCTCTCTCTCCTATTTCTCTTCCCCTAATACCATTCTACATCTTTCTCTCGTCTCTTCTTCTTTCTCTCTGTCTCTCTTCTCTACTCTTCTCTCTCTCTCTCTCTCTCTCTCTCAATCTCTCTCTCTCCTCTCTCCCTTCTTTTTCTTTCCCCCCCCTTCGTATTCTCTCTCTCTCTTACTTCTCCATCTCTCTCTCTCTCTCTCTCTCTCTTCTCTCTCTCTCTCTCTTCTCTTCTCTCTCTCTCTCTCCTTCTCGCCGTTTCTTCCCCAATTCAACTCCATTTCTCTCTCTCTCTCCTTTCTCTCTCTTCTTCTCTCCTCGCTCTTTCTCTCTCTCTCTCTCTCTCTCTCTCTCTCTCTCTCTCTCTCTCTCTCTCTCTCTCTCTCTCTCTCTCTCTCTCTCTCTCTCTCTCCTCTCTCTCTCTCTCTTTCCCCCTCACTCTCTCTCTCTATTTCTCTCTCTCTCTCTCTCTCTCTCTCTCTCCTTCCTCTCTCTTCTCGCTCTCTCTCTCTCTCTCTTCTCTCTCTCTCTCTGCTCTCTCTCTCTTCTCTCTAGGAACTCCGCCAGAGGAGACAGGAAGAGCGGTACACAGAGGTTGCATGTATGGGAGAGATGGAGTGGAGCCGATAGATGATGTGGGAGAAAGAAAATCTGCAGTTTAAAGGGATTTGGCCGAAATCTCTACTATCTCCTCATCATCTCTCTCTCTCTTCTCTCTCTTCTCTCTCTCTCTCAGCTCATCTACTTCTACACATCTTCTGCGTGCCTCACATTCCTTTCTCTCTCTCTCTCTCTCTTCTAAAAATCTCTCTTCTTCTCTCTTCTCTCTCTCTCTCTACTATCTCTTTCTCTCTCTCTCTCTCTCTCTCTCTCTCTTCTCTCTCCTACTCTCTCTTCCTCTTTCTCTCTCTCATCTCCTCTCTTTCTCTCTCTCGTCTCTCTCTCTCTCTCTCTCCTCTCCTCTCTCTTCTCATTTCTCTACTCCTCTCTCTCATCTCTCATCTCTCTTCTCTTCTCTCTCTCCTCTCTCTCTCTCTCATCCTCTTCTCTCTCTCTCCTTTTCTTTCCCCCTCTTCTACCTCTCTCTTCTTCTCTCCTCTTCTCTCTCTCTCTCTCTTCTTTCTCTCTCTCTTCTCTCGTCTTCTCCTCTCTTCTCTCTCCTCTCTCTCTCTCATCTCTCTCTTCTTCTCTCTCTCTCTCTCTCTCTCTTCCTTTTCTTCCCCTCCTACATTCTACTCCATCTCTCTCTCTCTTTCTCTCATCTCTCTCTCTCTCTCTCTCTCTTCTCTCTCTCCTTCTCTCTCTCTCTAACTCCCTCTCCTTCTCTCTCTCTCTCTTCTTTTCTTTCCCCCTCCTTCCTTATTCTCATCTCTCTCTCTCTCTCTTCTCTCTCTCTCTCTCTCTCTCTCTCTCTCTCTCTCTCTCTGCTCTTCTCTCTCTCTCTCATCTCTTCTCTCTCCTCTCCTGTTCTCCCCCCCACTCTAATTCCTCTCTCTCTCTCTTCTTCTCTCTCTCTCTCTCCCTTCTCTCTCTCTCTCTCTCTCTCTCTCTCTCTCTCCTTCTCTCTCTCTTCTTCTCTCTCTCTCTCTCTACTCTCTCTCTCTCTCTCTCTTTTCTTCTCTTCTTCCCCTCACTCTATTCTCTCTTCTCTTCTTCTCCCTCTCTTCTCTCCCTCCTCCGTCTCTCTCTCTCGCTCTCTCTCTCTCTCTCTGCTCTCTCTCTCTCTCTCTCCTTCTTCTTCCCTCTCTCAGCTCTACTCTCTCTCTCTCTCTCTCTCTCTCTCTCTCTCTCTCTCTCTCTCTCTCTCTCTCTTCTCTCTCTCTCTCTTGTCTCTGTCTCTCTCTCTCTCTCTCTCTCCGTCTTTCCCTCTCACTCTATTCTCTTTCTCTCTCCTCTCTCTCTCATCTCTCTCTCTCATCTCCTCTCTCTCTCTCCTCTCTCTCTCTCTCTCTCTCTCTCTCTCTTTCCTCCTCTCTCTCTCTCTCTCCTTTCTCTCTCTCTCTTCTCACTCTCTCTCTCTCTCTTTCTCTCTCTCTCTCTCTCTCTGTTGTTCTCTCTGTTCTCTCTCTCTTCTCTCTCTCTCTCTCTCTCTCTCTTCTCTCCTCTCTCTTCTTCTCTCTCTACTCCTCTCCTCTCTCTCTACTCTCTCTCTCCTCTCGCTCCACCTCTACGCCTATTATACTTCCCACCTCACTTCATAAGAATAATATAATCTGTTCATCTCTCTCCGTCATCAATCTCTCTCTCTCATCTCTCGTCTCTTCTCTCTCTCTCTCTCTCTCTCTCTCTCTCTATCTCCCTCTCTCTCTCTCTCTCTCTCTCTCCTCTCTCTCTCTCCTCTTCTCTCCCCCCTCCTCTATCTCTCTCTCTCCTTCTCCTCCCCCTCACTCTATTCTCTCTCTCTCTCTCTCTCTCTCTCTCTCTCTCTCTCTCTCTCTCTCTCTCTCTCTCTCTCTTCTCTCTCTCTCTCTCTCTCTCTCTCTCTCTCTCTCTCTCTCTCTTCCTCTCTCTCACTCTATTCTCTCTCTCTTCTCTCTCTCTCTCTCTCTCTCTCTCTCTCTCTCTCTCTCTCTCTCTCTCTCTCTCTCTCTCTCTCCTTTTCTTCCCCCTCACTCTATTCTCTCTCTCACTCACTCTCTTTCTCTCGTGTGTTTGTGTTTTGTGTGCCGTGTTGTTGCATAGGTGCATAGATTTTGCATGTGTGTGTATTTATATCTCCATCTCTATATACCACCTCTTTCTGTTTGCCTGTCCATCTGCCTGCTTGTGTGTGCGTCTTGTAAATAAGGAATGCCATCTCCAAAGCCAAATAAGGCAATACCTCTCCTGTATAGCTACGGAGTGGGCTGAAATGGGGAAAGTTTTTGACACATTTTGAAACCTTTGAAGACGTTGAGAGAGAGAGAGAAAGAGGGGGGGGGGTAGAGAGAGAGAGAGAGAGAGAGAGAGAGAGAGAGAGAGAGAGAGAGAGAGAGAGAGAGAGAGAGAGAGAGAGAGAGGAGAGAGAGAGTGAGAGAGAGAGAGAGAGAGAGAGAAAGAGAAAGAGAGGGGGGGGATAAAGAAAGGGGAGGGAATAGTGAGAGAGAGAGGAAAAAAGGGGGGAGATAGTGAGAGAGAGAGAGAGAAAGAAGAAGAGAGGGGGGCAGATAGTAAGAGAAAGAAAGAGAAAGAGAGAAATTGAGAGGCAATTGTTTTAATGGTAAAGATGGTATGAATGTCCCAAATAGTGATAATCAAAAAAATCAAAAACCTCGATCTCCCCTTCCCCCCCCCCCCGGTTCTTCCTACCACTCCTTCGACCTTCCTTCCCCCATCCCCAATCCCCCTCCCTCCCCTCCCCTCCACTTCCCCTGTAGAGCGCACACACTACCACGTGTCTCCTTGCCTGCTTGCCCCCTGCTTGCTCTCTGCTTGGCAACCGCCTTCCGTAGACAGCTGATTCCCCCCGCTTTGATCGGTCGGTCGGGAGACACCACGAACTCGGCCGACAGGGAGGGGGGCCAGGCGCCTAATGCAAGACTCGTGTCGGGAATGCGCCTTGCAAGGGGGGGGGTAGGGGGGGGTAGGAGCATGAAGGGGGAGGAGTTGAGGAGGAGGAAAAAAGGGGGATGGGGGGGGGTGAAAGCGGAGGTGGGAAAAGAGGGGGAGCGAAGGGAAGGAAATGGAGGTTGGGGGTTGGCGGGAGGCAGGAGGGAGGGAAGAGGGAGGGAGGGAGGGCGAGAGGGAAAGGTAAATGTGTAAGGGGGAGGGGGGGGTAGGAGAGGGTAGAGAATCAGGGGGTAGGCAGGGGAGCGATGGGCCATGGGGGGGAGGGGGTGCATCAACTTGGATTCCTCTTGCAGATAAGTTATTGCAAATGAGTAAACATTTTTACAAGCCAGGGAGATGGTTATGTAGATGTACACTGGGCGGTTGCGGCGGACACTGTATACGCATATAATTTGTTGGCTGTGTTCTTTGTGTAATATGTATAATAATGAATAGATGAATATATATATATATAATATATATCTATATATATATATATATATATATATATATATATAATATTTATTTTGTATGTTGTTTTGGTATAGTATGTATATATATATATAATAATATACATATATATATAATATATATATGATATATATATCATATATATATATTACTATATATATACATATTTATCTATTTATATATATATAATATATATAATATATTATATATATATATTATATAATATATAATACATACATACATTATACATACAACAGTACATACACACATCACACACACACACACACACACCACACACACACACACACACACCCACACAACCACACATCCACACACACACACACAACTATTAATATATCCATTCATATATACTACTTATACATATAACTATATACTATTATAATAATTATATACAATGTTAATATATCATCACATAATCATATCAATCACAATAACCT
>NW_020868780.1:70000-72500 GCF_003789085.1 Penaeus vannamei
CAAGCACAAACATGCACAAACACGCACATAATTCCATATCCCGGAACAAACACAGCGGGAGAGGGACGTGATATCAACAATAATACTTGTTTAGGGACACAGGGAAGGAGGACAAAGGGGTAATAAAATCGAGTAATTTGCTACTGAATGCGCTCCTTGTCTCTCTCTCCGCCATCTTTCCCGGACACCTGGCGGGCAAAACGCGAACTATTCCGGAAAAGGTTCTTTGCATTTCGCTATTTTTTGTATCTTTTCGTGCCTGTGTTTACTGATTTTTTTTTCTCTTATTGAGGATTCTCTTTGGTTGTTTTTTAATTTGATGGTTTTCTGATGCTGTGAATAGGAAAGTGAAATCGGGAGTTGTTCGATACTTCCGTTAAAGATGGAAATTTGAATTTGAAAATTTAAACTCGAGGTCGCGCCTGAAAATGAAACGAACGATAAGAAAAGGCGAAGTGTGACTGCCTACCCTCTTTTCTGTTCATCCTACCCCCTCCCTCCCCCCCATTCCCAAATAAAAAGAATGGCCACAAAACTGACCGACATAAGGAGAATCCTACCCTCCCCCCCCTCCCCACACCGATCATTGTCCTAGGCAAATGGGAAGGGATTGTTGCCTATGGGAAGAAGGGGGAGGAAGGAGGGGGAGGAGAGAGAAGGGGTGGTGGAGGAGGGAGAGACAAGGAGGAAAAGAGGGAGAGAGATGCAAAGGGGAAGGAGGGAGGAAAGAGTCAAAGGAAGAAAGGAGGAAGAGAGAGGCAATAGGGAAAGGAGGAGGACAGAGTTGAACAAAAAAGAAGAGGAAGGAAGTAGAAGGGAACTAAAATGGATGAAGAAAGAAATAAGAACCGAAGAGGACAGTCAAATTTTAAAGTCTCCTCCTACCCCTTCCCCCTCGCCTTCCCTCCCCTACCTTTCCCCTTTCCCTCCTCCCTCTCTCCCACCATCCCTCCACCCCACCCCACCTTCCCTCCCGTCCCTCCCACACCTTCCTCCTCCCTATTCTCCGTAAACAAAGCCTAGGACCCAAACAAAACGAAACCGAAATGGAAAACGTGACCCGCGGAAACAGCCGGGGTAAATCACCTGCCTGAAGGGGAGGAATTAGGAAGCCGAAAAGGAGTGCTTTGTTGACACTCTCTCGTCCGAGGTGAGAGGATGACTGCCCGTCTGTCAAGAGGGAAATAAATGACTCCCTGTACAAGGGACTTCGAGAGAGGGGATAAAAAAAAGGAGAGAGGAGATGGAAGAGGAGGAGGGGGAGGAGGAGGATAAGGAGATGGAGGAGGAAGGAGGGAGGAGGTAGGAAGAAGGGGGAGGAAGGGGGAGGGAGGAGGAGGTGGAGAGGAGGAGGAAGATAAGAGGAGGAGGAAGGGAGGGGAGGAGGAAGAAGAAGATAGGGATGGAAGAGGAGGGAGGGAGGGAGGAATGAGAGAGAGGAGGGAAGGAGGAGATGGTAGAGGAGGGAGGGAGGAGGAGATGGAAGAGGAGGGAGGAGGAGGAGAATGGTAGAGGAGGGAGGGAGGGAGATGGAAGAGGAGGAGGATAGATGGAGGAGAAGATAGGGGAGGGAAGAGGAGATGGTAGAAGAGGGAGGGAGGGGAGGAGGGATAAGGAGATGGAGGAGGAAGAAGAAGATAGGGATGGAAGAGGAGGGAGGGAGGGAGGGAGGAGATGGAGAGAGGAGGAGATGAGAGGAGGAGGAGGAGGAGGATAAGGAGATAGAGGCGGAAGGGAGAGGAGAGGAGGAGGAAGAAGATAGGGATGGAAGAGGAGGGAGGGAGAGAGATGAAAGAAGGGAGGGAGGGAGGGAGGAGGAGATGGTAGGAGGAGAGAGGGAGGGAGGAGGAGAGATAGGAAATGAGGAGGAGGGATATGGAGGGAAGAGGAGATGGAGAAGAGGGGAGGGAGGAAGAGATGGTAGAGGAAGGAGGATGGAGGAGATGGTAGAGGAGGGAGGGAGAGAGGAGGAGAAGATATGGTGGGAAGAAGAGATGGTAGAAGAGGGAGGGAGAGGATGAAGGGAGGGAGGGAAGAGATGGTAGAGGAGGGGGAAGATAGGGAGAGGAGGAGGTGGGAAAGGATGATGATGGGGAGGTGGAGGAGGATAGGGGGAAGTGATAGCGAGTTGGAAGGGGAAGAAGAGGAAGAGAAAATGAGGAGGTGATGGAAGATGGAAGCAAGGAGGTGGATCAAGAATGAGAAGAGGTAAACAAGGAGGTAAATCGATAAATAGAGAAATAGGGATAACAAAAAAGGGCTGAAGAAGGAAAGGAAGAGAAAGGAAAGAGAATCAAAGTGGACGAAATGAGAAGGGAAATAGGAAAGAAAATAAAAGAGAGAAGAGACGAAGTGGAAGGCAAATCGAAAAGAGAGGAAGGAAGGACAGAAAGAAGCCGAAAAGAAAGGAGGACCGAGGAAGGGAGAGAAAAGGATTGAGAGTCATCCCCAATCGAGGATTATTGTTCAAGATTTTCAAAAGAGTCACCCCGAAGCGGAC
>NW_020868780.1:77500-80000 GCF_003789085.1 Penaeus vannamei
ACTGGCGTGTTGGTTGTGTTGTCCGCGTGGTAATTAGATTTTCCGTTGTCAAATCCCCCCCACCCCCTGTCTCTCTCTCTCTCTCTCCTCTGTTTCTTTCTCCCGCGCCTCCTTGCCGTCTATTCCTCTCACCCCCCCGTTCTCTCCTCTCTCCTGTCATTTTATCTCCCCCTCCCACGTCTATTCCCCCCTCTCTCTCTTTCTCTCCTGTCTCTTTCACGCCCCCCCCCCCCCATATATTTTTCTCTTCCCCTTCCCTCCCCTTACTCTTTCCTCCTCCCCCTCTGCCACCTCCCCTCCCCCCTCCTCCCCTAACCTCCTTCCTCCTCACCCCTCCCTCACGCGGTGCTTTTGGCGGCCAAATGACGCACACAAATAACCGTCAAACAGAAGAAGGACACAATGCGCAACCTTCCTGTGTCTTTGTCTTTTGTTTTTGTTTTTCTTTTCTCTCTTGTGGAACGGGGCTTTCGAGCCGGGTCGTAGCGCACGCCGAAAAAAGGAGGAAGAAAGAAAAATATATATATATAAGAAAAGTATGTAAAAAAAAGAGTAGAATTCGAAAGGAAAGAGGGAAAAGAAATTTAAAAATGCAGAAATTAAAAAGGAATTCGAAAAGAAAAACACAAAAAAAGTGAGAATAGATAATGAAGGAAACACTAGGAAAAAAATAAACTTATGAAAAGCAAGACGGAAAAAACACACAAAAAAGAGACACAAAAAGTATTTAAAAAAAAAATTGTACTAAAACTTGTTCGCTCTAATGTCTTTGAGCTCAACCGCCCTGTCAACAGCCCCCCCTCCCTCCCCCTCCCCTTATTCTACTCCCTTCCGGCAAATACTTTACATTCCAAGACGGAAAGATGTGAGATATTCCGTTTGTCCGCTTGTGAAGAAAGGGGGAGAGAGGTGGGGGGGAGGGACGGAGAGAGGGAGAGGGAGAAGGAAGGGAAGAGGGGAAAGGAAGGAATGGGGAGGGCAGAGGGTGATGGGGAGGAAGAGAGGAGAAGAGAGAGAGAGAGAGAGAGAGAGAGAGAGAGAGAGAGAGAGAGAGAGAGAAGAGAAGAGAGAAAGATAGATAGATAGAGAGATAGATAGATAGAGAGAGAGAGAGAGAGAGAGAGAGAGAGAGATAGAGAGGAGGAGAGAGAGAGAGAGAGAGAGAGAGAGAGAAAACGAGAAAAAGAGAGAAGAAAGTAATAAAGAGCACAGTTCAGTTCCTTCGGCAAATGCAGAAGACATCTTTAAATTCACCAGCTCAGTTTAGCAAGCAACTTCCATGAATGCTTTTCCATTACGACACCTATTTGCAACATCTTTTCAATACGAAAGCAACTGCACTATGACAACTTACTGCATGTGCAATATAAGTACATTCGTCTTTCAATAAACTTGTTCTTTCCTTCTCTTTCTGTCTGCCTTTCCATCCATCTATCTCTATATCTATTTATCTATCTCTGTCTCTCTGTATATATAGCATCTATCTTTCTATCTATCTAATCTCACTATCTATTTATCTATCTATTTCTGTCTCTTTTGCATCGCTCTCTCTCCATCTATCTGTCTATTTTATTTTTTTCACATGCGCCTTCACTCTAATTCTCCCTTCTTTCTATAAACATTTTTTATTTCCATCTTCTTTGTTTGGTTACAGATTTTAGAATTCCCTTTATCATATGGTAAATCATATTGCAATTCTTTTATAATCTTTGCAACTATGAGTTCACAGCATTGAACTTATTTAACCATCTGCTATTCAAACAAACTGCTTTTGACGTCTAGAAAAAAGGTCCCTTTATTAGGTACAGTATGTATATTTAGGTTTCTCATCACACGTGTCTGTCAGATGCATGTTTGTGTGCGTTACAGATCGTGTTTGTGCTTGGGTGTTTGTGCTCCGGGTTTTGACGGGGGAATATGAACCTTATGGCACCCTGTGTACGTCTGTTTCTTTTCTGTGTCTTGTTTACTGGCCTCTTTTCGCTTGTTTCTTCTTCTAGTTTCTCTTCGGTCTGATATCAAAGAGGATAGACGTAGTAAGGGAATTGATAATGTCAAAATTTAACTATGATCAAATATTTGGTATTAATGATAATACGATGGATATGATTGTGATGATCATGATACCAATATAAATTAAAGTAATAATCGTAATCATGAAGAATATGATAATGTTATATTTATACACTAACAAATTACCGTACTCATAAACTTTACATAAGTTTGTGATATTCATGGCTATGATAAATAATATTTGTTATAATTTCCAATGTCTGTGACAAACTCAACGCATGCAGTATTACAAGTACATTATTTTAATGAGAAAACGTTTGAGTCATACATTTGAATTAATTTCAGGTATATTCCAGACTCGGAGAGACGAAGGAGAGAGAGAGAGAGAGAGAGAGAGAGAGAGAGAGAGAGAGAGAGAGAGAGAGAGAGAGAGAGAGAGAGAGAGAGAGAGAGAGAGAGAGAGAGAGAGAGAGAGAGGGAGAGAAAA
>NW_020868780.1:87500-103962 GCF_003789085.1 Penaeus vannamei
TCTCTTTTCTTTCTTCTTCTCCCCGTTTACCTTCCCTCCTCTCCTTCTCTTCCCTCCTCTTCACCTGAATACCTTTCCTCCCCTTCTTAATTATCCGCTCCTTCCTTCTTCTGCCTCCTCCCCTCTCTACTCTTTCTCTTCCATTCTCTGACCCCCTCCTCCTTCTTTTCCCCCTCCTCTCCCTCCACCCAGCACCTCCCCTTCTTCTCCCTCCCTCCCTCCCTCCCCTCCCCTCCTCCTCTTTACTCCCTCCCTCCTCCTTCTCCACCTTCCTCTCTCCCGTTTCTCCTCCACCCCTCCCTCATCCTCCTTCTCCTCCCCTCTCTCCCCCTTCTCCTCAACCCTCCCTCCTCCTCCTTCTCTCCCCCCCTCCCTCCTCCCCTCCCTCCCCTCTTCTCCTCCCCTCCCTCCTCCCTCACTCCCCCTCCTCTCCCTCCTCCTTCTCCTCCACCCCCCCCTCCTCCTCCTTCTCCTCCCCTCCCTCCCCTTCTCCTCCCTCCCCCTTCTTCTCCTCCCCTCCCTCCCTCCTCTCTCCACCCTTCCCTCCTCCTCCTTCTCCTCCTTCCCTCCCCCTTCCCCTCCCCTCTCTCCCCCTTCTCCTCTACCCCTCCCCCCTCCTCCTTCTCCTCCCCTCCCTCCCCCTCCTCTTCCTCCCCTCCCTTCTGCTTCCCCGGCCCGACCATCTTCCTTCACCTCCCCTCCTCTCCCTTCATCCCCCTCCCGCATTCCATCCTGTCTTCCATCCTGCTTATCCATCAGTGTATCCAAAGCTCGCTTGCAGTCTCGCGGATACACATTACACAACGGCCTTCCTAACACAGGACGAACCTGCCCATTACCGAAGAGGGGGGGGGGTGATGAGGGAGGAGGAGGGAGAGGGAGGAGGAAGGCAGATTCTGAGGGAGGAGGAGGGCGAGGGAGGAAGATGGGAAATTTTGATGAGGGAGAAAGGGAGGAGGAGAGAAAGGAGGAGGAGGGAGAGGAAGAAGGACAGAGAAGGAGGGAGGATTGAGGCAGATCCTGATGAGGGAAGAAGGAGCAGAGAGGAGGAGGGAGGAGGAAAGAGAGTGAGGAGGGAGGCAGATCCTGATGAGGAAGAAAGAGGGAGAGGGAGGAGGGAGGCAGATCCTGAAGGGAGAGGAAGGAAGAGGAAAGAGGACCTAAAGAGGGAGGGTGAGGGAAGGGATACCTGAAGAGGGAGAGAGAAGGAAGGAGGAGGGAGGAAGATCATGAAGGAGGAGGAAAGCGTTGAGGAGTGGGTACCTGAAGAAGTACGGAGAGGAAGAGAAGGAGGAATGATCTTGAATGAGGAATGAGATGAACGAAGAGGATTCTGGGGGGGGGGAGGAGGAGGGGGAGGTAGACAGAAGAAGGAGGGGGGGGGGGGAGGAAGAAGTATCCTGAAAAAAGGGGAAATATGAAAGGAAGAGGATCCCGAAGAGAAACGAAGGGCAATCCTTCCTCCCTCCTCCTTCCTCCTCCTCCCCCTCTCCTCCTCGCCCCCCTCTCTCCTCCTCCTCCTTCTCCTCCCTCTTACCTCTTCCACTTCCTCCTCCTCCTCCTCTACCCCCTCCTCCTCGACCTCCTCCCCTCCTCCTCCTCCTCCTCCCTAACACACACACTTCTCAACAACCACCCTCCTCCCCCTCTCCCCTCCCCTTCCCCCACGCAAAGCCAAATTAACCCCGCGATCGAAGGTCAACGGGCGGGGTCACGGGCGCCCTCCTCCCTTGACCCGGCGGCTGACCACTTAGCGCGCGCGGGCGTTGAGGGCGACGCGTTTGTGCGGGGCGGCGGGGGGTGGGAGGTGGGGTCCAGATTTTTTTTTCTTGTTTAACTTTTGTTTTTGGTCTTGTTTTTCTTGTTTTTTGTTCTTGTTGTGTTGCTTTTGTTCTTGTTAATGTTCTTATTCTTGTTTTTATTTTGTTCTTGTTTTGTTCTTGCTTTTTTGTTTTTGTTTTGTTATATCCGTTTGTTTCGCTGTTTTTGTGTTGCCGGTTTTGTTCTTGTACTTGTTTTGTTTTCGTTTTGTTCCTATTCTTGCCATTGATTTTGTTTTTGTTATTGTCTCTGATTTTGATTTTCCTTTGTTCTTACTCTTGGTATAGTTTTTTTTCTTGTTCTTGTCTTTGTTTCTGGTCATCTTCTTGTTTTGTACCCTTTTTGTTCTTATTTTTATTGTCGTTATCGGCCCTCTTCTTATTCTCATTCTTATTATCATTTCTATTCCAATTCTTATCACTTCTGTAATGATTAACAGCCTAATCATTTTTATCTTAATTTCTATTCATCTATTTCTTATGCTACAATGCACGGAATCACAACTATAAAACAGGTTGATCTTTGTTGCTGTTCATCTTCTTGTTTTGTACTTGTTTTGTCCTTATTTTGTTGTCGTTATCGGACCTGTTCTCATTCTTATTATAATTTGTATTCCAAATTCTTATCATTTCTGTAGCATAATCATTTTTTTTCTCCATTTGTATTTCTTACAAAGCACGGAATCACAACCATAAAACAGGATGATAAATTTTCGCTCTTATGTTTATTCTTCTTTTCTTTTCCGTTCTCTTTTTCTCTTGTCTTTGTCTATCTTAATTATATTGTTCTTATCATCAGTATCATTATTATTATATCTGGCAGTTTTGATATTAGCATTCTTTTTTTTTTCTCTATCTCTTTCTCTCTTTTTCTGTCATAATTTTCATGTACCTGCATTATCTTGTATTCTCTGTCTCTTTCTTTGTCTGTTTCTCTGTCTGTTACTGTCTTTGTCTATCTGCCTATCTGTTTGTCTGTTACTGTCTCTGTCTATCTATCTGTTTGTCTGTCCCTCTCTCTCTCTCTCTTTATCTATCTATCTATCATCTATCTATCTATCTATCCTCTATCTATCTATCAATCTTCCAATACCCTTTTTCCTTACTTTTTCCCTCTCTCCCTTTCCATCCTTCTCCCTCTTTCCCTCTTTCCTTCTCTCCTTCTCTCTCTTCCTCTACCCCCCTCTCACCCTCACTCTCATAAAAGCTCAACCACAGATATCAATCCTCAAGGCAGTCGAACGCAAGCAATAACCGACATAAAACAAACAAACGAACAAAAACACCGATAAGCGGGCATTCAACTACGCCAGACGGGAGGGGGAGGGGAGGGAGGGAGGTGGGGGAGGGGAGGGGAGTGAGGGGGAGGGCAGGGGAGGTGCCGCTCGTACATCTCAAGAAAGCCACCCAGTGAAGAGGAGAATAAGAATAAGAATATGAGGATGAGGAGACGGATAAACAGAGGAAGAGGAGGATGAGGGGGAGAGGAAAGGTAGGAGAAGGAGAAGAAAGCGGAGAAGAGGAGGGGTAGGAGGAGGAGAAGAGGAGGAAACGAATAAAAGGAAGAGGAGGAGAAGAGGTGGAGGAGACGAATAAAAAGAAGAGAAGGAGAAGCAGGAGAAGAAGAAAGGTAGGAGGGGTAGACGAATAAAAAGAAGAGAAGGAGAAGCAGGAGAAGAGAAGAGGAGGAGGAGACGAATAAAAAGAAAAGAAGAAGGGGGAGAAGAGGAGGGGTAGGAGGAGGAGACGAATAAAAAGAAGAGGAGGGGAAGAAGAAGAGGAAAGGTAGGAGGAAGAGAAGAGGGGGAGAGGAGACATAGGAGGAGGAAAAAAGGAGGAGGAGGAAATGAAGAAGAGATGAAAAGAAGCCTGACATCAGCTAAGGATGTCCGCATAAAAAAGCCTTCTTTATCTTGATTATCTCGACCCGTAGAGAGCCGGAGGGAAGGGAGAGGAGGGGAGGGGGGAAGGGACAGGGGGCGAAGGGGAGGGAAAGGGAGAGCAGGGAGGGAAGGGTAGAAGGGAAGGGGTTAAGGGGAAGGAAAGGAATGGAAAGGAAAGGGAAGGTGAAGCAGGGGAGAGAAGATGAAGGAATGGAGGAGAGAGAGGGAGGAAATGAGAAGGAAGATAAAGAAAGGCGGTGAAAAGGAGAGAAGAAATATGAGGAACGGGAATTGATATTAGGAAGAGAGAGGAAAGGAAGGGGAAAGAAGGGGAAGAAAGAGAGAGAGGAAAAAGGAGGGGAAAAAGAGGGAAGAGGGAGGAAAGGGGAGAAAAGAGTGGGAAAGGGGGAAGAGAAGGTAAAGGAAGGGGGAAAGACATAAGTGAAGAAGAGAGAGAAATGGAGGAGGGAAATTGGAGGAGGTAAGGGAAAGGGGGGTGGGGTGAGGAGAGAGGGGAACAGGTAAAAGAGAGGAAGAGAAACCAAGGGAAGGAAGTGGGAGGAGCGAGGAAAATATGATAAGATATGAGAAGACTTGAGTGAAAGGAGGTGAGGGAACAGCGAAAAGAAAGGAGAAGGAGAAGGGGAAGAAGAAAAGAGAAAGAGAAGGGGACGAAGAAGAGAGAAGAAGAAAAGGAGGGATAAGGAGAAGGAGAAGAAGAAGAGAGAAGAAGAAGGGTAAGAAGAAGAGAGAAGGAGAAAGGGAAGAAGAAGAGAGAATAAGAAGGGGAAGAAAAAGGAGAAGGAGAAGAGGAAAAAAACATTGGGAAGGGAAAGAAGAAGAAAGAAGGAGACAAAAAAATAAGAGAGAAGAGGAAGAGGAAAAGAAAAGACATTGGGAAGGGGAAAAAGAAAAGAAAATGAGAAAGGGAAGAGAAATGAAGAAAGAGAAGGGAAAAAAGAGAGAAAGAGAAAGGGAAGAAGAAGAGAGAAAGAGAAAGACAAGAGAGAAGCAGAAAGGGAAGAAAAAGAGGGAATACGAAAGGGGAGAAGAAGAATGAAAGATAAGGGGAAAAGAGAAGAAAGGAAGAAGAGGAGAAGAAAAGAGAAAGAGAAATACGGAAAAAGGAGAAAACAAAATACTGATGACGCTGAAGAGAGGCAAAGATGCTGAACAGGGAGGAGGAGGAGACGGGCGTAACAGAATGAAAGATAAGAAAGAGAATGAGAATAGCAAAGGGGGAGAGAGAGAGAAAACAAAACAAAGGAGGAGATAACGACGACGTTGTTGATGAGAAAGAAAATGGAAGATGAACAGATTCTTGAGAAAAGGAAAATAGAAAGAATATGAAACAGGAAAAGATGAAGAAATACAGGTAAAAAGAAAGAGATCCAGGAGGAGAAGGAGGAGGAGGAGGAGGAGAAGAAGAGGAAAAAGAAGAAAAGGAAAAAGAAAATAGAAATAGAAAGAGGAAGAGAATTAGAAGGATGATGATGATGATGATGACGATGATAATGATGATGATGAGGAGGAGGAGGAAGAAAAAGAGGGAGAGGAAAAGGAGGAGGAGGATGGTAAAGAAGACTAGGAGACGGAATACGAGGAAGACGAGCAGGAGCAACAAGATCACCAGGACGATTAGCAAGGAGGAGGAGGAGGAGGCAGATCATCAAGCGAAGCAGGAGGAGGAGGAGGAGGAGGAGATGAGGCGAGGGGCGGGGAGGCAAACAGCGCCTCCTAATTAATGCCCGCACTAAATCAGGCGGCCCGAGAGTGCACAGCAATGTTGCATTATTCCCGACACCCATAACCCCTTCGTGGCCTTGGGACGCTTCGCCGCGACCTTGCGTGCCCTGTGCTCGGCCGGGCGGGGGGCGGGGTGGGTGGGGGGGACCTGCGTGTGGACAGGCATTCGAGACTATGGACTTGCCGCTCGAGAACAGGCCATGTGGACTTGCACTGTGGACTTGGGTGCGGACAGGCATTCAAGACTATGGACTTGCGATCGAGAACAGGCCATGTGTTGCACTGTGGACTTGGGTGCGGACAGGCATTCGAGAATATGGACTTGCGATCGAGAACAGGCATGTGGACTTGCACTGTGGACTTGGGTGTGGACAGGCATTCGAGAATATGGACTTTGCGATCGAGAACAGGCCATGTGGACTTGCACTGTGGACTTGGGTGTGGACAGGCATTCTATGGACTTGCGATCGTGGACTTGCACTGTGGACTTGGGTGCGGACAGGCATTCAAGACTATGGACTTGCGATCGAGAACAGGCCATGTGGACTTGCACTGTGGACTTGGGTGTGGACAGGCATTCAAGAATATGGACTTGCGATCGAGAACAGGCCATGTGGCTTGCACTGTGGACACGGACAGGCATTCGAGATATGGACTTGCGATCGAGAACAGGCCATGTGGACTTGCTGTGGACTTGGGTGTGGACAGGCATTCAAGACTATGGACTTTGCGATCGAGAACAGGCCATGTGGACTTGCACTGTGGACTTGGGTGCGGACAGGCATTCAAGACTATGGACTTGCGATCGAGAACAGGCCATGTGGACTTGCACTGTGGACTTGGGTGTGGACAGGCATTCAAGAATATGGACTTGCGATCGAGAACAGGCCATGTGGACTTGCACTGTGGACTTGGGTGTGGACAGGCATTCAAGACTATGGACTTGCGATCGAGAACAGGCCATGTGGACTTGCACTGTGGACTTGGGTGTGGACAGGCATTCAAGACTATGGACTTGCGATCGAGAACAGGCCATGTGGACTTGCACTGTGGACTTGGGTGTGGACAAGCATTCGAGAATATGGACTTTGCGAGAGAACAGGCCATGTGGACTTGCCACTGCGGACTTGGGTGTGGACAGGCATTCGAGATATGGACTTGCGATCGAGAACAGGCCATGTGGACTTGCCTGCGGACTTGGGTGCGGACAGGCATTCAAGACTATGGACTTGCGATCGAGAACAGGCCATGTGGACTTGCACTGTGGACTTGGGTGTGGACAGGCATTCGAGAATATGGACTTGCGATCGAGAACAGGCCATGTGGACTTGCACTGTGGCTTGGGTGTGGACAGGCATTCGAGAATATGGACTTGCGATCGAGAACAGGCATGTGGACTTGCTCTGTGGACTTGGGTGTGGACAGGCATTCGAGAATATGGACTTGGCGAATCGAGAACAGGCCATGTGGACTTGCACTGTGGACTTGGGTGTGGACAGGCATTCGAGACAATGGACTTGCCGCTCGAGAACAGGTCATGTGGACTTGCTCTGTGGACTTGGGTGTGGACAGGCATTCGAGAATATGGACTTGCGATCGAGAACAGGCCATGTGGACTTGCTCTGTGGACTTGGGTGTGGACAGGCATCGAGAAATATGGACTCTGCGATCCCAGAACCAGGCGTGGACTTGCGGTGGACTTGGGTGTGGACAGGCATTCGCGAATATGGACTTCGCGATCAAGAGTGGCCATCGTGGACCTTGCACCTGTGGACTTCGACAGGCAATTCGAGAATATTGGACTTGCGATCGAGAAGCAGGCCATGTGGACTTGCACTGTGACTTGGGTGTGGACAGGCATTCGAGAATATGGACTATGGCAGAATCGAGAACAGGCCATGTGGACTTGCCGCCCTGTCGGACTTGGGGCTGCGGCACAGGCAGTATCGAGATCACTGGACCTTCGCGACTCCCGAGAATAGGCACTGGCGACAATCATGGTTGTCACTTGCACTGCTGGCACTCCCCCTGGGTCGGCCTGATCAGGCAATTCGAAGACACTATGGAATTGCGCTTCCGAGAACAGGCCATGCTGGACTGCACTGGTGCCGCGCGGGACGCGATTTGGTGTCGTGGCAGGGCCTTCGAGAATATGGCGACTTGCCGATCCGCAGACCCACGGCCACTGTGCGCTTCGCACTGTGGACTTGGCGCTCGTCGGCCACCACGGCATCTCGACAGAATCTGGCTTGCCGACTCGACGAACAGGCATGTGGACTTGCACTGTGGACCTTGGGTGTGACAGGCATTCGAGAACTATGGACTTGCCGCTCGAGAACAGGTCACCGTGGACTTTGCCTGTGGCACTTGGGTGCTGGACAGGCATCCTCCGAGATTGGACCTTGCGATCGAGAACAGGGCCATGTTGGATTGCATCTGTGGACTCGGCGTGTGCGACAAGACATTCCAATGACTATGGATTGCGAATCGCAGACAGGCCATCGCTGAAATTGCACCTGTTGGACTTGCGTGGCTGGACCAGGCACTTCCGAGACAATGACTTGCCGGTCGAGAACAGGTCATGTGGACTTGCTCTGTGGACTTGCGGTGGTGGCACCTAGGCCAATTCGAGATATAGCACTTGCCGCCCCCGATCGGAACAGGCGCATGTCGGGACCTTGTGCCGCTGATCGGCACTCCTGGGCTGTAGGCACCACGCCATCTCACACGACTATGGACTTGCGATCGCAGAACGAGGCCATGTGGCACTTGCACTGTGGGACTTATGGGTGCTGAGACAGGCATTCAGACTATGGACTTGCGATGCGAGAACCAGGCCATGTGGACTTGCACTGGTGACAGGCATTTCGACGAACTATGGACTTTGCGATCGAGAACAGGCCATGTGCGACTTGCACTGCTGGACTTGGGTCGTGGACCCGGCATCCTCGAAACAATGGACCTTGCCCATCGAGAACAGCGATCACTGTAGGCAGCTTGCTCTGTGGCACTTCGGGTGGCTGGGACAGGCATCTCAAGACTATGGACTTGCCGATCGACGAACAGGCCATGTGGACTTGCACTGTGGACTTGGGTGTTCGACAGGCATTCACAGACAGTCGGCACTTTGCGATCGAGAACAGGCCTAGTGCGACTCTGCACTGCTGGCACTTTGGGTGTCGGACAAGCTTCAACACGACGCCAGTGGACTCTGCGATCCGCGAGAACAGGGCCATGTGGACTTGCTCTGTGGACCCATTGGGGTGTGACAAGGCACTTCGAGCAATGATGCGACTTGCGCCTCGAGAACGGCATGTGGACTTGCTCTGATGGACTTAGGGTGTGCGACCAGGCCCATTCGAGAATACTGCCGACTTTGCCGCTCGAAACGACCAGGCATGTGGACTTGCCTGGTGGGACTTGGGTGTGGACAGGCATTCGAGAATATGGACTTGCGATCGAGAACAGGCCATGTGGACTTGCACTGTGGACTTGGGTGTGGACAAGCATTCAAGACAGTGGACTTGCGATCGAGAACAGGCCATGTGGACTTGCGTGTGGACAGACATTCATGGACCTACGCTGTGGACTTGTGCCTGAATACTATGGGACCTGCAGCTCGCAGAATATAACCTTGTGAACCTGCGCCGTGGCCTTTGATCGCCAAAGACAAGGCATGGATTCTGTAACCCGACCAACCAAGGAACGAGGAGAGAGACGAATAATTTAGAACGAAAGAAAGAGAAAGAAACTACCAGAAAAAAATAACCTAAATATTTCAAAACAACCGAAAGAAGAAAAAGAAGAAGAAGAAGAAAAAAAAAAAACATGCCTGCACCTAACTTATCCCCGACTTACTTGACATCTTAAAATACCAAGAAACTTTTTTTCAGATACATTACGTAACGTAGAATTCCCGGATGAAGCAAGGTCCGTTTAAAAAAGTCAGAGAAGCTGTTTGATTCGGTCTCAGATGGCACTAAGTACGGGTTTTGGCCGAAGGGAAGTTGAGGCCGTTTAAGAAAACCGGCCTGCAACCCCGACTTTCCGAAATATCAGAGCAATTAAAGTTCCTCAATTTTTAATCGGAGCTTCTGGATCACGGTTCAGGCAGAGTCGATGGAAGGGTCAAGTGTTTCATCCTCGGGAGTGTAATTAGGGAAGGTCAAGTCTCTCTTTACTTACAACGTAGACAAAGAAGAAAAGAAGAAAGAAACAGTGAAATAAGTATCGAGTACAAATAAAGGATTAAAATGTAATTATCATTGTCATTAGTAGTGTTTCAACTATCACTGTTACTATTGCTGTTGTTATTATTATCATCATTATCATTATGATCATCATTATTATCAATATTATTATCATTATCATTGTCATTATTGTTATTACTATTATCAATATAATTATTATCATTATCATTATAAATACTGATATTATCACCATCATTCTTGTTGTTACTATCATTATCACCATTTTCATCTTTATTATTAGTATAACTATTACGATCATACAGCTACCGTAGTAGGCATAGCAATAATGGTAGTGATAGTGACAATAATAATGATAACAGTAGTAGCAGCTGTAGCAATAATAATACAACTAATAGTAACCCTACCCAAAACGACCGAGGTCACATGCCCACCGGGTCCCAACCCCATCACCCCACCCCCACCCCACCAGGTCACCGCCGGAACCACGACCAGCAAATGAAGACATGGTCCCTAGCAACCCTCCCTTCCCTACCCCTCCCTACCCAACTTCTCCCCCTTCTCCTCTCCCCTTCCCTTCTCCTTACCCCTCCGCCCACCTCTCCACCCATCCTCCCCTCCCCCTTCCCCTAACCCCTTCCCTTCCCCCTACTCCCCCTACCCCATCCCTTACCCCCTCCCTTTCCCTCCTCCCCCCCCCCCTTCCCATCCCTCCCCACCCCCTTCAATTGATAAAGCGACCCGGCAAATAAACAAATAAACAGCGCGACAAGTGAATAACACCGGCGATTTTTCTCCTCGTATCTGACCTCCTCCGGATCGCGCTGACGAATGGACACTTTTAATTTCCCGAGACATTATCAGGCGAAAAACAAATGAAAACATGTAGAGCAAACGGGCGAGGGTGAGGTAACGAGGAGGAAGAAGAAGAGGAGGAGGTGGAGGTGGAGGTGGTGGAGGTGGAGGTTGGAGGTGGAGGAGGTGGAGGTGGAGGTGGAGGTGGAGGTGGTGGAGGTGGAGTGGAGGTGGAGGTGGAGGTGGAGGTGGAGGTGGTGGAGGTGGAGGTGGAGGGTGGAGGAGGTGGAGGTGGAGGTGGAGGAGGAGGTGGAGGTGGAAGGTGGGGGTGGGAGGTGGAGGTGGAGGTGGAGGTTGGAGGAGGTGGAGGGTGGGGGAGGAGGAGTGGAGGTGGAGGTGGGGAGGTGGAGGTGGAGGTGGAGGTGGTGGAGGTGGAGGTGGAGGGTGGAGGTGGGGAGGTGGAGGAGGTGGAGGTGGAGGTGGAGGTGGAGGTGGAGGTGGTGGTGAGTGGTTGGTGGTGGTGGAGGAGGTTGGAGGTGGAGGTGGAGGTGGATGTGGAGGTGGTGGTGGAGTGGAGGAAGATAAGAGGTGGTGGTGGTGGGTGAGGTGCAGGTGGAGGTGAGGAGGGTGGAGGTGGAGGTCGAAGGGGTGGAGGTGGAGGTGGACTGGGGAGGGAGGTGAGGGTGGGGTGGAGGTGAGGTGGAGTGGTGGGTGTGGAGGGGCAGGAGGGGAGAAATGGTGGTGGTGGTGGAGGAGGAGGAGAAGGAGAAGAGGAAAGCAAGGAGGAGGAGATGGGGTGGTAGAGGGAGGGAGGAGGGTGGTGGGGTAGGAGGAGGGGAGTGGATGGGTAGGTGGAGGGAGGAGAGAAGGAGGAGGGAGGAGGGAGTGGAGGAAGGAGGAGGAGGAGGTAGAGGTTGGGGATTAGGTGGGAGGAGGAGGAGGAGGGTGTGGTGGAGAAGGAGGAGAGGGAGGAGGAGATGCGTGCGTGATGGAGGAGGAGGAGAAGGAGAAGAGGAAGAGAAGGAGGAGGAGATGGTCGTGTGGTAGAGGAGGAGGAGAGATGGTGGTGGTGGAAGGAGGAGGAGGAAGGAGATGTTGGTGGTGGAGGAGGAGGAGGAGAAAGAGGAGGAGGTGTAGTGGTGGAGGAGGAGGAGGAAGGAGGATTAGGTAGTGGAGGAGGAGGAGGAGGAGGATTAGGTGGAGGATTAGGTGGAGGGAGGAGGAGGAGGAGGATTAGGTGGTGGAGGAGGAGAGATGAACGAGATGGTGGTGGTGGTGATGGAGGATTAGGAGGAGGAGGAGATGGAGGTGGTGCGCGGAGGAGTTAGAAGGAAGGAGGAGGAGGAAGAGGAGGAGGGGAGGTGGTGTAGACGGGCTGGGGGGGGGGGCTGGTCTTCACGTCTCCTCGTTCGTCATTTATGCTTCGTCTCTCTTCTCTTCCTTCTTTCTTCGTCGATATTTTTTTTTTCTTCTTCTCCTCCTCCTCCTTCTCCCCCTCCTGCTCCTCTTCCTTCCCCTCTTCTCCTCCTCCTCTCCTCCTCCTACTTCTCCTCCACTTCCCCTCCTTCTTCTTCTTCTTCTTCGTCTTCTCCTCTCCTTGTTATTCTTCATCTCCATCTTCTTTCTTTTCTCTTTCTTCTCTATCTTCTTCTCTCTTTTCATTTTCTTCTTCTCCTCCACCTTTTTCCTTCTTCATCTCCATCCAGAAGGAGGAGAACTAGGAGAAGGAGGAGAGAGAGAGGAGGAGGTAGAGGACGAGAAAGAGAAGTAAAGAGAAGGAGAAGAAGAGCTAGACCCAAGATTGAGTAGGAAAAAACATAGTAGTAGAATAAGAAGGTGGATAAACAATAAAGAAAAGAAAAAAGGAGAATAACAAAGGCAGAGAGGTAGAAATAAGAAGATAGAGAAGAAGAAAAGAGAAAAGATAATAAAATACACACACACACAAGGCAGCTGACTTCTACCGAATTCTAAAGTCCGTGCAATCTGAAAGGTAAATTCTGTCTGAATGATGACTTTTTACTCCATATATTACCCCTAAACTCGATAAATCTCTCAGTGATACAATGAACAAAATAGCATGTCTGGAACGGAGCAGGAGGAAATGAAGGAGAGGAGAATGGAAGAGGAGAAAGAGACAGCGGGAAGAAGCGGAGAGAGAGAGGGTGGAGGGAGGGAGGAGAGATAGGGGGGGGGGGGGAGGGAGGAAGAGAGAGGGGGTGGGTGAGAGAGGGGGGAGGGAGGAGAAAAGACGAGTTGAGGGAGGGAGAGAGAGGGGGGAGGGAGGGAGACGAGATCGGGGAAGGAGGGAGAGAGAGAGTTGCAGGGAGGGAAGAAAGAGAGGGGAGGGGGGAGAGGAGGGGGGAGGGCAGGGAGAGAGAGGGGGGAGGGAGGAGAGAGAGAGGGAAGAGAGAGCAGAGAGAGAGAGGAGCCGAGGAGAGAGGCAGAGAGAGAGAGAGAGAGAGAGAGAGAGAGAAGAGAGAGAGAGAGAGAGAGAGAGCGAAACGAGAAAGAGAAGAGGAGAGGAGAGAGAGAGAGAGAGGAGAAGAGAGAGAGAGAGAGAGAGAGAGAGAGAGAGAGAGAGAGAGAGAGTGATGAGCAGAGAGAGACAGAACAGATAGAAGAAAGACGAGAGATGAAAGAGGCAACAGCGACAGAGAGATGAAAGCACGAGAGAGGAGAAGACAGAAACAGAGAGACGAGAGGAAACGGATATAACTCTCTATCTCTATCTATCATCGTTTTTCCCCTTCCGCCGTCGAATGGAGATTAATATCTAATACCCCTTTGTGGAGTTGACATACGGTTTTGAATGGGCGGTTCCAAATGATGCAACATGTTCAGTGAAAAGGAACGTGAGATTTACGGAACATTCCCTGGGCCTGCCTCCCGCCCCCCTCCCTCGCTCCCACGCCTCTGCCCCTTCCTCTGTCCTATCTAACCCACTTCATAAACCCGTCCCTCTCCAACTTCCCACCGCTACTCTCCCCCCTTCTCTCCTCCAATCTAACCCCACTTTATAACTTCTCTACCCTCCCCGCCTCTTTCCTCTTATGCTTCCCTCCAATCCTAACCCCACATTTCATAAACCCCTCCCCTCCCATAACTTATAACCCCTGCCCTCTTAAAAACCCCTATCACCGCTCCCCCTTTTCCCCACTCCCATAATAAACCCCCCTCATCCCCCTCCCCTCTCCCATTTAATAACCCACTCTAAACCACATCCCCCCTTCTCCCCTCTCCGACTCCCTCCCACTATAACCCCCCTGTAAACCCTGTTCCCTCTCGCGCCCCTCCCACCTAATAACCCCCACTGTAACCCTCCCTCTCTCCCCCCTCCCACCATATAACCCACCTGTCACCCCTCCCTCTCACCCCCTCCCACCTAATAGTATATACCCCGGCTGTAACCCCTCCCTCTCCCCTCCCACCTATAACCCAACTGTAACCCCTCCCTCTCGCCCCTCCGCACCTCTAACCCCACCTGTAACCCCTACCCCTCTCCCCTCGCCTCCAATATTACTGACACACTAATAACCCCACCTGTAACCCTCCCTCTCCCCTCCACGCTACTAACCCACACTGTAACCACTCCCTCTCGCCCCTCCACTATAACCCCCCTGTACCACCTCCCCTCTCCCCCTCACCTATAACCCCCTGTAAATACCCCTTCCACTCTCTCCCCCTCACGCACCTTAACCCCCCTGTAACCCCCCCCTCTCTCCCCCTCGCCACCTATAACCCAACCTGTAACCCTCCCTCCCCCTCGGTCCACCTAATAACCCCCTGTTAAACCTCCTCCCGCTCCTCCCCCTCCCAACCTATAACCCCCCCTGACTGTAACCCATCCTCTCCCCTCCTCCGCACCTATAACCCACCTGTAACCCTCCACCTCTCGCCCTCCCCCTAATAACCCCTTGTAACGCCTCCCCTCTCCCCCCTCCACTATAACCCCCCTGTAACGCCTTCCCTCTCACTCCCTCCCACCTTATAACCCCCTTGTAACCCCTCCCTCTCCCCCCCTCCCCTTAACCACCTGTAACCTCCCGTCTCCCCTCCCACCTGATAGACCCTGTAACCCCCCTCCCTCTCCCCTCCCACCTATAACCCCCCTGGTAAACCCGCTATCCACCTCTTCCGGCCCGTCCCCCTATAACGCCACCTGTAACCCTTCCCCTCTCCCCCCCTCCACCTATAACCCCGCCGCTGTAACCCTCCTCTCCCCCTCACCACTATAACCCCCCTGTTAACCCCCTCCGCCTCTCCCCCTCTCCACGCTGCATTACATCGCATCCATTGTTAGACTCTCTCACTCATCACATCTCCCTATTTTAACCTCTCCCCGACTAAGTACATAAGATCTCGGCGTATCACCCCTTCAACTTACGACTCCTTCCTTCCTTTACACTCTCACGAGCCTTTCTTGCTTGTGGCTTTCTCCGCTTACCTTCCTCAGCTCGTTCACATCTCTCAAGTATTTTTTCTGCCCGTATACTATTCGCTCACTGCCCGTGACTGTCATCGCATCGCACTTACACGCATCAGATAATTATAGATAAACTGCGAGCTTATAGAATTATTCGTGTCTAAGAACTGACAAACCCCGTGAACATTAAAAAGAAATAGAAATATATAATTCAGATAACATGGTTTTTTTTTTAGACCTAACTTTACAAGACTAAAAGGAAATCACATGATATTAGATAAAAGAAGACGGTGATGGATGGTGAATCATGAATGCATGTGAATAATGATTGAATCAGGTGCATGGTGCAATGGCAAGTTTCATGGACAATGATGAATAGGTGATGAGTAATAGATTGATGATGATTGTGATGGATGGATGACGATGATAGATGGTCCGATGATGATGGATGATGGCTCGACATGATGATGGAATTTGATGATGTTCAATGAAATGATGGTGATGAATGATGTCTGATACGGAATTGGTGGATGATCATGATGTGAATGGTGATGATGATAGATGGTGATGAATAATTTGATTGATTGATGGATGATAGGATGATATTCAATATAATAATAATATGATATGATTAATAGATATATGATAGAATAACCTGATATGATAAATAACCAAACGAGAAGACATAAGAAGAGACCCAGCTCCAAAACCAACGCTAAGGTCGTAAGATACAGAAGCCGACACGAGCATAAACCGACCTTGAGGACAGCGGAACAGGCGCCAAGGCTAATGCTATCCGCTTAATAACTTATGAACTCACTTAAGGGCCGCCGGCACCGGGAAGCACGGGGAAGCGGAACGGGTACATTCTTCGGGACTCTCTCCATTCGGGACCAAGGAAACGTTTGATATGCTCGGTTCGCTCTACAAAAATTAATAAATGGAATAAGCAATGGTGATAATAATGATAATAACAATGGTATTAATAATAGATTTATAATAATGATAATGATTATAAACAATGATAATGGTAATTGATATAATGATAATGGAAGTAACAATGATTAAATGATAATAGACTAATAACAATGATAATAGTATTTTAACATCATTGATAATCAATAATGATAATAATCAAATTTATGAAATGATAATAATATGAATCAATAGATCAAATGATATGATAATGAATAATAACAGTGATAATAATATTGGTTAAAACGATGATATATAATGATATAACAATGATAATATGTAATGATAATATCAAATCGACATATAAAATTATAATAATAAATAACAACACATAGCATAACAATAAAGATGAAGGAGTAATTACACACTCACATAAAGATAAATAAAAAGGAAATGAACTCACGTCGCACTCTAGAGAAACTTCTGTAGAAACTTCCTGAATTTCTCTTCGAAAAAATAATATACATCTCGCCTTCGTCTACCTTCATCTCCCTTCTACACTCCCGGCCTTCTCTCACACGCCTCCCTCCGTGCACACGACCATTTTAATACTAAGGGATAGGAAAAAGAATGTAAACTTGATTTTTCAAAGATATACAAGGACATTAT
>NW_020868780.1:133417-140917 GCF_003789085.1 Penaeus vannamei
CATATCTGGTATATTTCTTCATCAAGTAATGGGCACGGGGTAGGAGAAAATAATACGACCCATGTTCTCTCCTGTAAGATGAGTATTACACAAAGCATGCTGAAGTGGCCCTGAACAAAGCTCGGCCAGTGCATTGTTTCCCGGGTCGTACACATACACTTTGGTGCGTTCATAAAGGCTCTTGTACCGAGGCGCAACCAACACCCTATTTTCCCGAGAGTACATGATCGCGTTACACTTTCCCGGAGACTTAGAGCTGACCTCTGCATTTTCTGCAATTGTGCGAAATGATCTTCCTTTTCGTTCTCTCCGCCGCTGTTGTGGCGTTCGCATCCCGGGGAGGAAATGTGTGGTTGGTCGGCCTTGTGCAAAGCTCTCTGGCGCGCTCCACAAGGCAGGCGAGAATAACAGGGCCGTAAAGATAACGCAAAGAAGATGGTATCTCGGCGCACAGGCGGAGGCGCTGATATTGACTCGAGGATTCCAGTGCGCCGCGGAGGGAGAGAGAGAAAGAAGAATAATATTTCAGCGCTTTCTTTAAGATTAGATTTTGTTTTTATCTTCCTCATCTTTCCTTCTTGGAACCAATTACATGCACGTATGGTTACGGGTTACAAAATTCGAGTTAATGAGATCTAGATAAAAGCGTGCTTCTTTTCCCTGTACGCGTGTATCAGAAACTACACGACAGCATCAAAGAACTACATCAAAGGAGGTTCACGCGCCTTTTCGTGGCTCTAAAAAGAACTTACCGCCTATTACCCCGAAGACAAAAAAAAAAAAAAAAAAAAGAAAGAGAGAAAAAAGGAAGAAAAGAAAAGAAAAAGAAAAATAAGATAGTGAGACATATAATCTTTTACGATGTATATATTACTGCAGGGACTTCTAATGCTGTTGCTTCTACTGTTTCCAGATTATTCATTCTTCCTTAATTGTCTCATCATCAGCCGCCATCGCTGACCCGAGTTACATCTAATTCTCTTTCAGTTCCACAGTGAGAAGTTGAAGAGAGAAGAAGACAAATGGGAGATAATGATGATAATAATCTTGTTATTGAAGATAGTGAGGATGATTTTGATAATAATGATTTTGATATCAATTTTGATAATGTTAATGGTAATGGTAATGGTAGTCATAATGATGATAATAACACACTAATAATAACAACAAAATGAAAACCAAACCAATAACAGCAATGATAACAGAAGTAATGATGATGATACTAATATAAATAATGATAATGATGATAATGGTAATAATAGCGATGGTAATGATAATAATGATAATAGTAATGTTAATGATGATAATATTAGTTGTTATTATCATAATGATGGCGATAATCCTAATGATGATAATGAAAACACTAACAACAGCAATAATAACGGTAACGATAGGAATGATAATAATGGTACAACTAGTACTACTGATACTTTTCGTAATAATAAGAGTAATGATAACAATAATGATAATGATAATGATAATAATGATATTGGTAATAATGATGATAACAATGATGATAATGATAGTTTTAAATAACAGTAATAACAATAATAACGACAACAATAGCAATCATAATAACCGAAATTGTAATGATAATGATGATAAGAAAAATAACAATAATGATAATACTAACAATAACAAAGATAATAATAGTAATCATAGTAATAATAACAATGGTAAGGATACTACTACTAATAATAATGATAACAATAAATAATAGTAATAATGATGATAATGATAATAATAATGATAATAATAACAATAATAATAATAATAACAATAATAATAACAATAACAATAATTACAATAGTAATAATGATAATAACAATGATAATCATAATGATAATAACAATGATAATCATAATGATAATAATAATAACAATATTAAGACTTCAGCTAATAAAAACACAAATGATAATAACACCCCCTAATGACCCCTCCCCCTCCTCCCCCCCTCCCAGACGCAACATGTCGGGTCCTCTGGCCGTCGTGACCATGATGGTGCTGATCGTCACCGTCACCTTCCTCGCCCTCAGCAACAAGTCCCTGAGGGCCGCCTTGGAGGAGGAGCGCACCCTGTCACTCAAGTCCATCGTCGAGAAGTAAGGGAGAGGTTGGGGGAGGTTGGGGGGGGGTTAGGGGGAGAGTGGGTAGGGAGAGTGGGGGAGAGAAATATATATATATATATATATATATTATATATATATATATATATGCATATATATATATATATATATATATATATATATATATATATATATATAATATATATATATATATATATATATATATATATATATATATATATATATATATATATATATATATATATATATATATATAGAGAGAGAGAGAGAGAGAGAGAGAGAGAGAGAGAGAGAGAGACAGACAGACAGACAGACAGACAGACGGATAGAGAGAGAGAGAGAGAGACAGAGAGACAGAGAGACAGAGAGACAGAGAGAGAGAGAGAGAGAGAGAGAGAGAGAGAGAGAGAGAGAGAGAGAGAGAGAGAGAGAGAGAGAGAGAGAGAGAGAGAGAGAGAGAGAGAGAGAGAGAGAGAGAGAGAGAGAGAGAGAGAGAGAGAGAGAGAGAGAGAGAGAGAGAGAGAGAGAGAGAGAGAGAGAGAGAGAGAGAGAGAGAGAGAGAGAGAGAGAGAGAGAGAGAGAGAGAGAGAGAGAGAGAGAGAGAGAGAAGAGAGAGAGAGTGTGACAGAGAGACAGAGACACACACACACAGAGAGAGAGAGAGAGAGAGAGAGAGAGAGAGAGAGAGAGAGAGAGAGAGAGAGAGAAGAGAGAGAGAGAGAAGAGAGAGAGAGAGAGAGACAGAGAGAGAGAGAGAGAGAGAGAGAGAGAGAGAGAGAGAGAGAGAGAGAGAGAGAGAGAGAGAGAGAGAGAGAGAGAGAGAGAGAAAGAGTGACAGAGAGACATAGGCAGACAGACAGAGACAGAGAGATGTCATTATCGCCATCATCATTATCACCCTCATTATCGCTCTCATTATCAGATCCGATGACCTGTCCTCTTGCATGTCGGAGTCCAAATCCCTTGAGGAAAAGATCAAGGAACTCACAGCCCAGAAGACGAAGGTGAGTTCCTAATAAACTTTTTTTTATCCATTTATCTATTCATATACTAAAAGCTATTTGATTGATATGATGTCTGATCTTTAATTATTTACTTATTTTGTTTTTGTTTGATACAGTGTCTGATTTTTTTATTTTTTATTTTTTGGTTGATATGATTTTTTTATTGGGGCTTTTGGAAAATCTGTAAGATGCTTGTGATGATTCTTTTTTTTTTAGTGCGTTATTTTGTAAGTGCTTCTATCATTTTTTCTTTCTTTTCCTATCTTTCTCTTTCTCTCTCTCTCTCTCTTTCTCTCTCTCCCTCCCTCTCTCTCTCTCTCTCTCTCTCACTCTCTCCCTCTCTCTCTCTCTCTCTCTCTCTCCCCATCTCTCTTGCTCAATGATATTTTCAAATCAAAATATCTGGAAGACACACCGGAATATTGCCAGAGAGTTATTTCGCTCTCAACCTCCCTCCATCCTTCTCCCTCCTTCACTCTTCTCCATCCTCCTCCCTCCTGCACCCCTCTCTACCTCTTCCCTCTTCACGCTCACTTCCTCTTTCCCTCCTCAACCTCTCCTTCCATTCTCCTCCCTCTTCACTTTTCTCATCCTCTCTTCCTCCCTCCCCACCTTCCTATCCTTCTCCTTCCTTCTCCACCCCCTCCTCCTCCTTCCTATACCTCTCCTTCCACTATCTACACCATCTGTTCCTCCCTCCTATACCTCTCCCCATTGTACTTCTCCACCCCCTGCTCCACCCTTTCTCTTTCCTCTATTCCTCTTCCTCCATCCTCCTTCTCCACCCCTTTTTCATCCCTCTATTCGTCTTCCTCTATCCTCCTCCTCCACCCTCATTTCCTCACTCTTCCATCCTCCACCCTCCTCCTCCTCTCTACCCTTTCTCCTCCCTCCTCCACCTGTCCCTCTGTCCTCCACCTTCTTCATTTCACCTTCACTCTTCTCCACCCTCCCCCTCCCTTTTTACCCTTCCTCCTCCCTCCACCACCTTTCCTTCCATCCTCCACCCTCCTCCTCTTTCTCTACCCTTCCCCCTCCCTCTCCTACTCCGTCCTCCACCCTCTTCCTACCTCCTTCTCCTTCTCCCCTCCTCCTCCTTCCTCCTCCCTCCCACTCCACCTCTCCCTCACCCCTCCAACAACGGGATTCACAACTACCTTTAAAGGACGACTCACGGACACATCACGGGACGCCTTCGAGGGGAAGATAAAGTACCGCTTGAGGGGAAAAGTGAGGGGAAGAGAGGGGAAAAATGGGGAAAATACATTACCCCTCAAGCCAGAGACGCCACGGCAAGCCGGTGGTTTCCCAGGGAGGTGGAGGTGGAGGGGCGGGGGGGGGGGCTAGGGTATAAGGAGAAGGAAGTGAGTGGGAGAAGGAGGGGAGAGGGTGGGAGAAGAGAGAAGGGATGATAGAGAAAAAGAGAAAAAGAGAAAAAGAGAAAAAGAGAAAAAGAGAGGAAAGAGAGAAAAGAGAAGAAGAGAAAGAAGAGAAGAAAGATGAGAGAAGAGAGAGAGAGAGAGAGAGAGAGAGAGAGAGAGAGAGAGAGAGAGAGAGAGAGAGAGAGAGAGAGAGAGAGAGAGAGAGAGAGAGAGAGAGAGAGAGAGAGAGAGAGAGAGAGAGAGAGAGAGAGAGAGAGAGAGAGAAGAGAGAGAGAGAGAGAGAGAGAGAGAGAGAGAGAGAGAAATGTGTGTGCATGTGAGAGACACATAGATAGATAAATAGATAGATAGATAGATAGATAGAGAGAAATGGAGATATAGATACAGATATAGATGTTCATGTATAGATATAGCTATAGTTTTATAGATATCTTATATAGATATAGCTATACAAATAAGTAGTTATAAACCTATCGATCGAAAGGTAGACAAATAGGTAGAAAATACAAATGTAGATAAAGATATAGTGTAGATAGATAAAAGCATAGATAGTGAAGTAGAAACGGTGTATACATAATACACACACAAAACAAACACACACACACACTCAACACACACACACACACACACACACGCACAATAATATATATATATATATTATATATATAATATATATATATATATATATATATATATATATATATATGTATATATATATATATATATATATATATATATATATATATATATATATATATATATATATATATATATATATATAGAGAGAGAGAGAGAGAGAGAGAGAGAGAGAGAGAGAGAGAGAGAGAGAAATAGATAGATATATAGATAGATAGATAGACAGAGCCACAAACGCACCACACATATAAAGACAAACAAACAGGCGGGCAGATAGATACCTAAATAGACAGATAGATAGTTAAAAGATGGATACATAGACAGACAGTTGAGAATCCTTACGTAACGCACTCTTGAAAAGGTGAAAGATGCCTGAAAAGAATTTGATTTGATTGGTAAAGGCAGAATTGAGAAAGTCTCAGGCGTGAAGCGAGAACATAGAAGCATAGGGAAGAGAATACACAGGTAGATAGATAGAAAAGTCAACAGATAGATAGATAGAGTAGAGAATACACAGGTAGATAGATAGAGTAGAGCAGAGAATACACAAGTATATAGATAGATAGATGGAGTAGAGAATACATAGGCAGATATATAGAAAAGTCAACAGATAGATAGAGTAGAGAATACACAGGTAGATAGATAGAGTAGAGCAGAGAATACACAGGTTTATAGATAGATAGATGGGGTAGAGAATACATGGATAGAAAAGTCAACAGATAGATAGATACTGTAGAAAATACACAGGTAGATAGATAGATAGATAGAGTAGAGAATACACAAGTAGATAGATAGATAGATAGATAGATTGTTAAAGAAGAGAATACACAAGCAGATAGATAGAAAAGTCAACAGATAGATAGATAGAGTAGAGAATACACAGGTAGATAGGTAGATAGATAGAGTAGAGGAAAGTCAGATAGATAGACAGATAAAGAAGAGAATACACAGATAGATAGAAAAATCAACAGATAGATAGACAGATGGATAGACAGAGTAGAAAATACACAGGCAGATACATAGATAGAGAAGTCAACAAATAGACAGACAGAGAGATAGACAGAGGAGTAAAAAGACAGACAGATAAATAGAAAGAAACAGATAGAAAGATAGATAGACAGAAACAAACAAACAAACAAATAAACAAAAAAGTAAACAAACAGACAGATAGACAAACAGAAATCGAAACAAACATAAAAATGGACAGATAGACAGACAGACAGAAAGACAGAGAAACGACAGAATCAACGTCTCGCAACATCCACCCCCTCCCCTCCCCTAAAAAAAAAAAAAAAAAAAAAAAAAAAAAAAAAAAAAAAAAAAAAAAAAAAAAACGAGGTAATAAATTCTCTTTCGCAAGGTATCCTCCATCTCCTCCGTCGTTATATTAGCCCCTGCTGCAGAAGGGCTTGCGAAAAGGACTCACCCGCCTGCAGCTTATTGAATAAGGCGTGCTGAGTGCGGCACGGCGTCGCGGAAGACGAGGGTCCTGGAGAGAGAGAGGGAGAGAGGGAGGGAGGAGGGGGAGAGAGGGAGGGGGAGGGGAGGGAAGGGGGGAGATGGAGAGAGGGAGACAGAGAGGGGGAGAGGAGAGAGGGGGAGAGAGGGGGAGGGAAAGAGGGAGAGGGAGGGGGAAAGGGGAAGGGGAGGGGGAGGGAGAGAGAGAAGGGGAGAGAGGGAGAGGGGGAGGGGGAGGGAAGGAGGAAGAGGGAGAGAGGAGAGGGAGGGGAGGGAGAGAGGGAGAGAGGAGGAGAGAGAGAGGAGAGGGAGAGAGAGGGAGAGAGAGGGAGAGGGAGGGAGAGGGGGAGGGAGGAGAGGGAGAGAGAGGAAGAGGAGAGAGGGAGAGAGAGCGAGAGAAGGCAGAGAGGGAGAGAGGGAGAGGGAGATGGAGAGAGAGAGAGAGAGAGAGAGAGAGAGAGAGAGAGAGAGAGAGAGAGAGAGAGAGAGAGAGAGAGAGAGAGAGAGAGAGAGAGAGAGAGAGAGAGAGAGAGGGAGAGAGGGAAGAGAGAGAGAGAGAGGGAGAGAGAGGGAGAGAAGAGAGAGGAGAGAGAGGGGGAGGGAGAAAGGGGGAGAAGGAGAGAGGAGTGAGAGGAGAGAGGGGTGACGAAGAGAGGGAGAGGGAGAGAAAGAGAGGAAGAGGGAGAGATGAGGAGAGAGAGAGAGAGAGAGAGAGAAGAGAGAGAGAGAGAGAGAGAGAGAGAGAGAGAGAGAGAAGAGAGGAGAGAGAGAGAGAGAGAGAGAGAGAGAGAGAGAGAGAGAGAGAGAGAGAGAGAGAGAGAGATTGGGGAGGAAGAGGAGAGAGAGAGGGGGGAGAGGGAGAGAGAGGGAAAGAGAGAAAGTGGAGAGGGAGAGAGAGGGAGAGAGGGAAAGGGAGAGAGGGGAGAGAGGGGA
>NW_020868780.1:148417-155917 GCF_003789085.1 Penaeus vannamei
CCATCACCACCATCATTACCACCACCACCATTACTACCACCAACACCTCATCACCATCACCACCACCAGCACTATCACCATCGACATCACCATCACTACTACCTCTAACACCACAATCAACACTCTCACCCCCAGCAGCACTATTATCACCAACTGCACCATCACTACCACCATCATCACCATCAGCACCACCACCATCACTACCACCATCATCACCTCTATCACCACCACCACCTCTATCACTACCACCATCACCACCTCAGCACCACCACCATCACCACCACCACCATCACAATCAACACTCTCACCCCCAGCAGCACTATCATCACCACCAGCACTATCACCACCACCATCACCCACCATCAGCACCACCACCATCACCACCATCCTCACCATCACCACCACCACCATCATTATTACGTTCATAAACCACAAATCACTCGTCTTATGTCCCAAATTCTGGCTTATTATCAACAACTTCTACAACTAAAATTCAGCAACTGATATCACTGCCCACCGTTGGCGCCACGCTGTCTGGCGCCACTCGCTGTCGTCGGCTGGGAGATGCTTCTGGCTTTTGCGCTGGTGATGTTGAGTAAAATTATTTTGCATTTATGACAGTGTGGTTTAGACCATTGCTAAATTCACCCCATTATCTATTCATATATGTCTGTAGATATTATTTTGCATTTATGTTTAGTGTGGTTTAGAACATTGCTGGAAGTGGATATATTACCCCATTATCTATTATATATCTGTCTGGATATTATTTTGCATTTATGACAGTGTGGTTTAGACCATGCTAAATTCACTCCATTATCTATTCATATATGTCTGTAGATATTTTTTGCATTTATGTCAGTGTGTTTAGAACATTGCTTGAAGTGGATATATTCACCCCATTATCTATTTATATATCTGTCTGTAGATATTATTTTGCATTTATGACAGTGTGGTTTAGAACATTGCTGGAAATGGCTAAATTCACCCCATTATCTATTTATATATCTGTCTGTGGATATTATTTTGCATTTTAGTGTGGTTTAGAACATTGCTGGAAATGGCTAAATTATCTATATTTATATCTGTCTGTCTGTGGATATTATTTTGCATTTATGTCAGTGTGGTTTAGATCATTGCTGGAAATGGATAAGATTTTCCCACTATCTATATATCTATAAAAATTATTTTACGTTTTTGTCAGTGTGTCATAGCTAAGATTTCCCATTATCTATTTATCTATCTGTCTGTATTTTTTTTTTTTTTTTTTTTGTCAGTGTGGTTTAGGTCATTGCTAGAAATAGCTAAAATTCTCCAATCTATTTATCTATCTCTGTCTATCGATCTATCTATTTAGCTATCGTTTTATGTCTGTTTATTATAGGTCTTTCTATGCAGGTGCGTCTGGTGGCTTTGAGGTGGCTTTTCCACTGTCTCAAAGCCGTAAAACCAGAATGCTGGCTTAAGCGTTTTTAGGGACGTGTATTTGTGTTTTCTTCTTGTCTTCTTCTTCTTCTTCTTTTTCTTCTTCTTTCTTTCTTCTTCTTCTTCTTCTTCTTCTTCTTCTTCTTCTTCTTCTTCTTCTTCTTCTTCTTCTTCTTCTTCTTCTTCTTCTTTCTTTCTTCTTTCTTCTTCTTCTTGTATCTTCTTCTTTTCTTCTTTCTTCTTCTTTCTTTCTTTCTTCTTCTTCTTTTCTTTTCTTCTTCTTCTTCTTCTTCTTCTTCTTTCTTTTTTTTTTTTTTGCTTTTTGCTTAAACGGGCTCAGCAATCAAAACTCCGGCTTAAGCCTCTTTCTTGACGTGCAGTTGCTGGCTTTTTCTCGAGAGCAGGGACTAGGGAGCCGAAAATCCGACTTAAACCTCTCCTTGTCTGTGCATTTGGTAGTTTTTTCCCGTTAGTCTCGGACTGAGCAGCCGGAACTTCGGCTTAAGCCCTTTCTTAAATCTACATTTAGTGACTTGTTTCGCACGCTCCAGGCCGAATAGCCGTAAAGCCGGTTTAAGCTTCTTTCCGTATGTGAATTATGTAACTTTTCTCCCTGGCGCTGGCTGAGCAGTAGGAACCTCGGCTTAAGCCTTGGTCTGCATAGGAGTTAAGGGGTTTTCTCAGTGACAGGCAGGCTGACGAAACCCCTTGAATCCTTTTTTCTTCGCTGCCGGACACTCTAAGGGTGTGGCTTGTAAGCGCACACGCCACTTTGCAATGTTCGTATCTCTTTCTAATTAAGCGTTTTTTTTTTTCTTTCTTTCTTTTTCTTTCTTTTTCTTTCTTTCTTTCTTTCTTTCTTCTTTCTTTCTTCTTTCTTCTTTCTTTCTTTCTTTCTTTCTTTCTTCTTTCTTTCTTTCTTTTCTCTCTCTCTCTCTCTCTCTCTCTCTCTCTCTCTCTCTCTCTCTCTCTCTCTCTCCCTCTCTCTCTCTCTCTCTCTCTCCCTCTCTCTCTCTCCCTCTCTCTCTCTCCCTCTCTCCCTCTCTCCCTCTCTCCCTCTCTCCTCTCTCCTCTCTCCCTCTCTCCCTCCTCTCCCTCTCTCCCTCTCTCCCTCTCCTCTCCCTCTCTCCCTCCTCTCCCTCTCTCCCTCCTCTCCCTCTCCCTCCTCTCCCTCTCTCCCTCTCTCCCTCTCTCTCCTTTTCCAATCCAATATCTATGTTCGTCATTTCATATCATGTATACAGACGGTAATATATTTCTTTCCTAACACAAAAATCTACATATCTCTTCTCTCTAGGTAGCACATGATTAAGTACAATAATCGTAATAATAACACTATAAGTATTTTCTTAATTCTTATTTATCTTTTTATTAAATTTTTTCTGTTATACAACCTGCGAGACGTCCTCCTTGAAGCCGGCACTCCTTACTTTTTACTTTTTATTGTTTATTTAAAGTGTTACGTTACATCTAATACAATGTTGTTGTTTTTTCTTTTCTGCAATCAAGGCTCACGGATGGTTCATTTCACACGCGTCTATCGATGGAAATGATAAAAAAAAAAACACTTCTGAATGTCCACTTAGTCTATTCCCTCTCTGAGAGATTCGAGGACACGTGGCGAGTCCTGTCCATCAAAAAAAAAATTGTCATGACGTCACATTACCGTCACCCTCTATTTTTTATTCTCATGACGTCACATTCCCGGCTCTATTTTATATTTTTATGACGTCACATTCCCGTCACCCTGCTCTATATTATTTTCACGACGTCACGTTCCCGTCACCCGCCCCATTTTTTAATTTTCATGACGTCACTTTCCCGTCAACCCGGCCCTATTTTTTCCATGATGGTACATTCCCTTCTTCCCGCCCCTAATTTTTGTCATGACGTCACATTCCCGTCACCCCTATTTTTTTTTCATGACGTCACATTCCCGTCACCCTGGTCATGACGTCACATTCCCGTCACCCCGGCATTTTCATGGCGTCACATTCCCGTCACCCCCTATTTTTTTATTTTCATGACGTCACATTCCCGTCACCTCGGCCCTACTATCATTTTCATGACGTCACGTTCCCGTCAACCTCTATTTTTTATTTTCATGACGTCACATTCCCCGGCCCATTTTTTTCGTGACGTCATAACCCCGTCACCCGTCGCTCGCCAAGATGCTAAGTCCGCTTACCGGCTTTTCGGTCTAGGATACAAGGGGTAAGCCACGTCGTATAGGAACTTCCGGCAGCCTGCGAGGAAAGCCGAGTGATTTCACATACAGGAAGTACGCTAATTAGAACGAGGCAATGATAATTAACAAGAGAATTTGATCACCCAGGCCTCCCTGTCAATTACCCCCCCCCTCCCCTTCTTTTCCTCAGCTGACCTCATCTGGTCTTTCTCTCTTTCTCTTTTTCTCTCTATCTCTCTTTCTTTCTTTCTCTCTCTTTCTCTTCTCTCTCTTCTCTTCTCTTCTCTTCCTCTCTCTTCTCTTCTCTTCTCTCGCTTCTCTTCCTCCTCTCCTCTCCTCTCCTCTCCTCTCCTCTCCTCTCCTCTCCTCTCCTCTCCCTCTCCTCTCCTCTCCTCTCCTCTCTCTCCTCTCCTCTCCTCTCCTCTTCCTCTCCTCTCTCTTCTCTCTCTCTGTCACTATCTCTATCTATCTATCTATCTATATTTCTTTCGCCTGCCACCCCTACCCTCCCTCTCTGTCTCATCATCTACTCCTCCCTCCTCTTTTCACCTGCTCCTCCCTTCTCCTCCCTATCTCCCTCTTTCTTTCTTCTTCCTCCTCTTTCCCCTCCTTTCCTCCCTCCCTCTCCTTTTTTTCGTCTTCCTCCCTTTCCCTCTTCCATAACTCCTCCCTCCCTCCTTTTTCCTTCCTCCTCCTTCCCCCCCCTCCCTCCTTCCCTCCTTCCTTTTCCTCTTCCTTCCCCTCTTCTTCAACCGCTTCCTCCCTTCCTAGAAAAACGCTCTTGTCTCTCCTTCCTTCCTTCCCTCCTCCTTCCTCTTCCTCCCCCCTCCTTCCCTCTTCTTCCCTCCTTCCTTTCCTCTTCCTCCCCTCTTCCTCCTTCCTAGAGAAACGCGCCACCTCCCTCCCTCTCTTGTCTCTCCTTCCTTCTCTTCCCTCCTTCCTTCCTTCCTCCTCCCTCTCCCTTCCCTCTTCCTTCCCCCCTTCCCTTCCCCTCCTCCTTCCTCCTTCTCCTCCCCTCCCTCCTCCCCTTCTCCTTCCCTCCTTTCCCTCCTTCCTTCCCCTCCTTCCTTCCCCTCCCTCTTTCCCTCCTCCTTCCCTCCTTCCCTCTCCCTTCCCCTCTCCCTCCTTCCTACAGAAACGCGCCTCGACCCGAACCTGTTGTCTACATATTAAAACCTCTTTATTTTCCCAAGAATGCTTGCGTTGGCGCAGCGAGTGAGTGAGTCGCGGGCCAACGGGAAAATACACCTGAGAGAGAGTTTGTTTCGCCGGTGCCTTGTTTACCCGGTACATTACCTGAAGATGGCACGCTTTGTCGTCGGTTTGCGAAAGGGGGGGTGGGCGGGTGGTGGGGAGGGTTGAGGGGGTGGAGGGAGGTATGAGAAGGGTTGGTGGGTTGGAGGGGGTGTGGGGGGGACGGGAGGTGGGGTGGAGGGAGGGTTGAGGGAGGGATGAAGGGTGGGGAAGGGTTGGGGGTGGATGGGGGAGGGGTATGAGAAGGTTTTGCTAGGGTAGAGGAGTGTATGAATAGGATGGGGGCTGAGGTACGTTTTAGAGTGGGTTGGGAAGGAGAGGGAGAGATAGAGAGAACCAGAGAGAGGGGAGGGGGGTAGAGAGGGGTAGAAAAAAGAGAGAGAGAGAGAAGAGAATGAGAGACTTATTTTGCCTCACAACGTACAAGTCATTTAGTGACCCAGTTTATATCTCACCAAGTCATGTTTTGTTTTTTCAATTTCGTTTTTTTTTGAGGGGGGCGAGGGAGGGTGATGGGGAGGAGGGAGGAGGAGGAGGGGAGAGGAGGGGAGGAGAAGGAGAAGAGGGAGGGAGGAAGAAGGGAGAGGGTGAGGGAAGAAGTATAGGGGGAGGGAGGGAGAAGGGGAAGGGAGAGGGAAGACGAAGTATTTTGGGAGGAAGGAGAAGGGGGAGAGGAAGAGACAAGGAGAATAAAGAGGGAGAAGAGGAGAGGGAGAGGGAAGACGAAGTAGTGGGAGGAAGGGAGAAGGGGAGAGGAAGAAAGGAAGGAAATAAAAAGGGAGGGAGGGAGGGAGAAGAGGAGAGGAGAGGGAAGGACGAAGTATTGTGGGAGAAGGGAGAAGGGGAGAGGAAGAGGGAGGAGAATAAAGAGGAGGAGGGAGGAGAAGGGGAGAGGAAGAGGGGGGAGAGGAGAGGAGGGAGGAGAGGGAGAGGGGAGGTGAAGAGGGAAGGAGAATAAAAAGGGAGGGAGGGAGGGAGAGGGAACAAGAAGTATAGGGGGAGGTAAGGAGGGAGGAGAAGGGCAGAAGGGAGAAGGGAACAAGAAAGTATAGGGAGGGAGAAAGAAAAGAGGGAGAGGAACAAGAAGTTATAGGGGAGGGAGGGAGGAGGGAGAAAGGGGAGGAGGGAAGGAACAAGAAGTATAGGGGAGGGAGGGAGGGAGAAGGGGAGAGGGAAGGAGAGGGACAAGAAGTATAGGGGGAGGGAGGGAGGGAGAAGGGAGAGGGGAGGGAACAAGAAGTATAGGGGGAGGGAGGGAGGGAAGGGAAAGAGGAGAGGAGAGGGAACAAGAGAAATATAGGGGGAGGGAGGGAGGGAGAAGGGGAGAGGGAGAGGAGAGGAACAAGAAGTAGTAGGGGAGGGAGGGAGGAGGGAGAAGGGAGAGGGAGAGGGAACAAAGAGTATAGGGGGAGGAGGAGGGATGGGAGAGGAGAGGAGAGGGAGAAGGAACAAGAAGTATAGGGGGAGAGAGACGAGGGAGAAGGGAGGGAGAGGAACAAGAAGTATAGGGGAGGGAGGAGGGAGGGAGAAGGGGAGAGGGAAGAGAAACAAAGAGTTATAGGGGGAGGAGGGAGGGGAGAAGGGGAGAGGGAGAGGAACAAGAAGTATAGGGGGGGTAGAGGGAGGGAGAGAAGAGGGAGAAGTAGAGGGAACAAGAAGTATAGGGGAGGGGGGAGGAGGAGGAAGGGGAGAGGGAGGGAACAAGAAAGAGATAGGGGGAGGAAGGAGAGAAGGGGAGAGGAAGAGGAAGGAGAATAAAGAGAGGGAGGGAGGGAGACGGAACAAGAAGTATTGTGGAAGGGAAGGAGAAGGGAGAGAGGGAGAGGGAGAGGAACAAGAAAGTATAGGGAGGGAGGGAGGAGGGAGAAGAGGAGAGGAGAGGGAACAAGAAGTATTAGGGGAGGGAGGGAGGAGAAGGGAGAGGGAGACGGAACAAGAAGTATAGGGGGAGGAGGAGGAGGAGAAGGAGAGGAGAGGGAAGACGAAGTATTTGTGGAAGGGAAGGAGAGGGGGAGAGAATAGGGAAGAGAATAAAGAGGGAGGGAGGGAGAAGGGGAGAGGGAGAGGAACAAGAGTATAGGGGGAGGGAGGAGGGAGGGAAGAAGGGAAGGAGAGGGAAGGACAATATTGTGGAAGGAGAGGGAGAAGGGGAGGGAAGAGGGGAACAAGAAGTATAGGGCGGAGGGAGGGAGGTGAGGATGGGAACAAGAAAGTATAGGGGGAGGGAGGGAGGAGAGAGCGAACAAAAGTATAGGGGAGGAGGGCGAGGGAGGGAAAGCGGAGGGGGAGGGGACTTTGACAGCATTTTGTCTGACGGTTAAATGGCAGGGTAGCGGCTTGTTTCGAAAATTACTACCGGAATTTTCTTGATGTTTGCGTTAGTTTAATTCTGCTTTTTAGGTGTGTGAGTGTGGTTGTGCATGGTGTCTGTGTGTGTGTTGTTGTGTTCTGTGTGTGATGGCGTGTGTGTGTCTTGTGTGTGTGTGTTGTTTGTGTGTGAGTGTTTGCGTGTGTTGTGTCTGTTTGTGTTATGTGTTTGTGTGTGAAGTGTGCGTGTGTGTGTGTGCTGTGTGACTGTGTGTGTGTGTGTGTGTGTGTGTGTGTGTGTGTGTGTGTGTGTGGTGTGTGGTGTG
>NW_020868780.1:158417-178417 GCF_003789085.1 Penaeus vannamei
TGTGTGTGTGTGTGTGTGTGTGTGAGCCTATGTGTTGTGTGTGCGTGTGTATGTGTGTGTGTGTGTGTGTGTATGTGTGTTTTATATAATATAATATCATATATTTTTATTTCCCTTCCCCTCTCTTTTAAAGGTCGCGTTAACCTTCAACCCCCCTCCCCCCCCATCTCCCCTTTCTTCCCTCTTCCTCCCCTCAAAAATGGAAGGAAAGAACGCATCCTGACGAAAATTTGATAAATTTAGTGGATAGATAAATAGATAAATTTAGTTGATAGATGCATTTGGTGGATAGATGGATAGATAAATTTGATAGATGAAAATAGATAGATAATTTGGTGGATAGATAAATAGATAAACTTGATAGATAAATAAATTTGGTGGATAGACAGACAGAGAAATTAGATAAAGTTGGTGGACAGGTGAACTTGATAGACAGATAAATTTGGTGGATAGATGGATAGATAAATTTGATAGATCAGTTTGGTGGACAGATAGATAAACTTGGTAGACATAGATAAATTTGGTGGGTAGATGGGTTGATAAAAGTGGAAACAGAGAAATGAGAAGGACATGTTTGTTTAGGAAACTTCTTCAGCACCTTTCTGTCCTTTTCATCTTCTTCCACTTCTCTTTCCATTTTCTTTTTTCTTCTCTTCCTTCTCCTTATTTATTCTCCTACTTCTCGTCTTCCTCCTCTTTCATTGCCTCTATTCTATCTCCCTCTTTCCCCCATCCATTTTCTCCCTTCATCCCTTCCCCTTCAATCCCTACCCCCCCATGTACCCTTCCCCTCCTCTTTCCCCTTCAACCACCCATTTATAAACCCCCCACCCCTTCCCCCCTCCATCCCCTTCCCCCCACCCCTCCATCCCCCAAACCCCCACCCTTCATCCCCCATCCCCACCATACCCTCCCCCACCTCCCTCCCCCACCCTCCCCTCCACCCCATCCCCTTCCTTCCCCCCACCCCATCCCACCTCCCCCCCCCTTTCCCCCTCTCCCCCCCCTCCAACCCCTCCTTCCTCCCTCCCCATTCTCCACCCCTCCATCCCCCTTCCCCCCACCCACCCACCCCCTTTTCCCCCCTCCAACCCCTCCATCCCCCCATCCCTACCCCACCTCCCCCTTCCCCCTACCCATCCCCACCCACCCCCTCCAACCCATCCCCCTTCCCCCCCCCTCACCCCTCCCCTTCCCCTTCCCCCCACCCCTCCACCCCCTCCACCCCTTCTTTCCCCTCCCCCCACTTCTCCCTTCCCCTTCCTCCCTTTATCCCCCCCCCCTTCCCCCCTCAACCCCTTCCTTCCCCATCCCCCCAAACCCCCCCCCCACCACCCCCTCCTTCCGCCTCGCGACGGACCCCTCGCCCGGCCGGCCTCCCGCTATTTGCATAGCCGTCGTCGCATTGTTCCCCGACATTAAAACACATCAATTGCATATTCATGTGACTCCGCGCCGAATAAGGCATTGAAGACCCAGCGACGGGGTTGGTGAGGCATAATGTCCGATGCTTTTTTTTTTTTTTTTTTTTTAGGGTTTTTAGGGTTTTTGGAGTGGGTGGGTGGGTGGGGGTGGGAGGAGGAGGTAGGCGGGGGGGGGGGGGGAGGTAGGATAGGGAAGGAGGGAGGTAGGAGGGGAGGTGGGGCCTGGTGGGTAGGAGGAGGTAGGAAGGGGGTCCTGTTTATGTTTTTTATATGATTTTTTTATTCTTTTTTTTTTTTTTTATCATTTTTTTTCCTGATTTTTTTTTTTTTTTTTTTTTTTTTTGGCCTTCATCCTTTTTTTCTAAATCGTCTACACCTTTTTTCCTTCCCTTTTTCCCCTTTTTTATTCATCTATTCATCCCTATTCCTTTTTTTAACGAAGCCACCTCGCCCGGTTCCTCGCAGCCTCTCGTGTGTTGGCTTCCGTCCCTCCTTCGGCTCCTCCTTCGGTCTAAGTCAGCGAAGGAGGGGATAGGGGATAGGGGTAGGGGTTCCTGAGGAGACTTGGGGTTTTTGTGCGTTTTTAGAGTTCGTTTTGTGTTGTTGTTGTTGTTGTTGGTGTTGGTGGTAGTTGTTGTTGTTGTTGTTGCCTGTTGTTGCTTGTTGTTTTGCATGATGTTACTTGTTTATTATTATTATTATATTTTTTATTATTATATTATATTTATTTTGTTGTTATTATATTACTGTTATTATTATTTATTATTGTTATTATTTATTATTGTTTTATTATTATTATTATTATTATCGATTATATTATGTTATTATTGTTTTATTATTATTTACTATTATCAATCTGTTATTATTATTATTATTATTATTATTCATCATATTATTATTATTACTTTTATGAAATAGAGGGTGTGGGGTAGGGGCATGGGTGTTGTGTTGGGGGTTGGGGGAGACATGGGTTTGGGTAAGGGGTCGGGGTGGGGGGAAGTGGGGAGACAATGGGGGGTGGGAGGGTCGGGGCATGAGACTGGGGCGGGGGGAGGGGGTGCCATACCTCACATTCTTCTGAGTCATGTCGCGGCTCCTGCTGGCGAATGTACATTATGGTCTCATTTATGCGGGAGTTATGTTGGGGGAGGGGGGAGGGAGAGGGGGGAGTGGGGGTTATGGCAATGGCAGACGGAGCTCTTGATGGTGGTGGGGGCCTGGGGGGGGGGCGGGGGGAGGGGGAGGGCGGGAGACGAGAATTTCATATGCGTCAGACTACAGATTTTTTTTTTTTTTTTTTTTTTTTTATGACGGGGATGTTATTGGCGTCAATTACAGACTAGGATCTCTGATTTTTATCTCTCTTTTTTCCCGTAGCGTTTTATTTTAGTGTCTCTTTGCCAACAGATGCGGAGGCTGGCTGCGGGATATGATCTAACGGATTTAAGTTTGTTTGTTTTTTTTGTTTTTTTTAAGGTGGATTTTGTGTTGTTTTTTAAATATCAAAGGCTATTTTTTAAAGAGTTTACGTGGATTTGCTAATCGCTTCGAGATATAAAATAAAATTCTTTCATGTAAACAGCTGGACATACACAAAATAAAAAAAACAAAAATAAATAAATAAAGGAATAAATAAATACGTAAAAATGTTGTACAGAACTTTGTACATAACTTTACATTATTGTACACTCGACTCACAACAAAAGAATGTGATGTCGCAGCTTCTCTTTCCACACTAGTCTACTGTTCTTATACTACAGGTCATCTTTACATCGTTAAAAATAAAAATAAAATAAAATAAACAGGTTTTCCAAACACCCGAAGCACTGATCTGGTCGTCGTGTTGATCCGGAGCTTCAGATGAACGAACCGGTACGAGTGAACCAACGAATGAACCAACGAAGCATTAATGAACCAATGAAGCATTTTTGAAGGTGCGGATTGGGTCGCTATTCGCACCTTATCACGTAGACCGGTTTACTGGTTTGTTGTTTACGTTTTTATTGTGGTTCGGTTTTCGTAAATGTGCGAATAAAGGGCTTTGGGTGAGTCGATTTGCTGTGTTGCGTCATTTGTTTTAAACATTTCCGTAAAATATACGATCTTTCCTCTTGTTTTTATTTTGCTTTCTTTTTTCATTTGTTTTCTTTCTTCTTTTCTTTTTTTTTTTGAGTGACTACAATCGCCAGTGGGAAATTTATGTGCGTATCTGTGCCGTGTGTACCTGAGTTCCTGAAGTTCATCTCTTTTTATGTAAGTATTAAGAGCTGGTTGATTTTGTGTGCAGTCATGTGTACACGGTATTTTTTTTTTTTTTTTTTTTTTTTTTAGTCATGTGTACACGGAAGAGCTTTAATAAAAATCCTCGAAAATGCTTTATACTTTTGCCGGTTCACGTTTTTTTTTTCTCTCTCTCTCTCTCTCTCTCTCTCTTCTCTCTCTCTCTCTCTCTCTCTCTCTCTCTCTCTCTCTCTCTCTCTCTCTCTCTCTCTCTCTCTCTCCTTCCTTTTTTTGTTTTTTGTTTTTTTGCGTACGATGTTCTCAGTTAATGAAATAGATTCACAAAACCAAAAGCATTAACGCTCAATTAAAATAACAAATTCGTTTGAAATACTTTTTTTTTTTTACATTCTCACTCTCTCTCTCTCTCTTTCGCTTTTTTTCTTAAAGGAGAACAGTTGATGGCAAAACTTTAAGCTTCGATTCACGGCCCACATGATGAAAATTGAGCCTGCCATTAGGAATATTAAAATTACTTTTTTTTTCTATCTTTCTTTCTTTCCTTCTCTCACTTTTTTTTCTTTCTTTCTTTCTTCATTCTGTTAATCTGTGCTTTCCTTCATTTCATTTGCGCGGGATGCATCGTCAGGCTTTTGAGATTGGGGGGAGGGGAGGGAGAGGGGGGAGAGAATAAGGGGAGGGGGAAAGGGAGGGGAGGGAGGTGGAGGAGGGGAAGGAGGGGGGAAAGGAGTAGAGATGGTGGGGGAGGGGGAAAGGAAGCAGGGGGAGGAGGAGGAATGGGAGGGAGATGGGGGAGAAGGAGGATGGGAGGGAGGGGAGAAGGGAGGATATGGAAGGGAGGGGTGGGAGAGGAGGGAAGAGGAGGAGGGAGAATGGGGAGGGAAAGGGGGTGGGGTGGAAAGAGGAGGAGGTAAAAGGAGAGAGAGAATGAGGAGGTGGAAGGGAAGAGGGAGGAGAGAGAAAGAGGAGGGAGGTGGAAGGGGGCAGGAGAGAGAAAGAGGAGGAGAAGGGGGGATAGAGGGGGAGAGAGAAGAGGGGAGAAAAGGGGAGAGGAGGAGAAGGGGGAGGAAAAGAGAAAGAGGAGGAGAAGGGGGAAGGGGAGGAGAGAGAAAGAGGAGGAGAAGGGGGGAATAGAGGGGAGGAGAGAGAAAGAGGAGGAGAAGGGGGGAAGGGGAGAGGAGGAGAAGGGGGAGGAAGAGAAAGAGGAGGAGAAGGGGGAAGGGAGGAGAGAGAAAGAGGAGGAAGAAGGGGGGATAGAGGGGAGAGAGAGAAAGAGGAGGAGAAGGGGGGCAAAGGGGAGAGGAGGAGAAGGGGGGAGGAAAGAGAAGAGAGAGGAAGAAGGGGGAGGAAAGAGAAAGGGAGGAGAAGGGGGAGGGGCGAGGAGAGAGAAAGAGAGGAGAGGGGGAAGAGGGAAGAGAGAGAAAGAGGAGGAGAAGGGGGAAGGGGAGGAAAGAGAGAAGAGGAAGAGGGGGAAGGGGGTGAGGTAGAGAGGAAGAGGAGAAGGGGGAAGGAGGAAAGAGGAGGGAAAGGGAGGAGAGAGAAAGAGGATGGAAAGGGAGGGAGAGAGAAAGAGGAGGGAAAGGGGAGGAGAGAAGAGAAAGAGGGAGGGAAGGGAAGGGAGGGAGGAGAGAGAAAGAGGAGGAGAAGGTGGGAGGAGAGAGAAAGAGGCGAGGGAAGGGGGAGGGGAGAGAGAGAGAAGGGGGGAGGAGGAGAGAAAGAGGAGGGGTAGGGGGGGAGAGAGAGAAAGAGGAAGAGAAGAGAGAGAGAGAGAAAGGGAGGGGAAGGGCGGAGGAGAGAGAAAAGAGCATAGGAGTTTGGGACGAGGGGGTGAATAGGGGGAAGGGGGGAGTGGATAGCACCTTACTCCTAAAATAAATTCTAGAGCATCAAAGGAGGAGAAAATTATTGGATTCGAATTTCAGAGAGAACTGTGATTTAAATCGAGGTTTTCCATTACTGCCGATACAGTCTAGTTGAGCCGGCGGCGAGTTGGCGGGGGGGTGGTGGGGATCCCCTTCCATCCCCCCTATCCCTACCTCTCCCCTTTCCCTCCCCCTCGCCTTAACCTCTCCCCTTCCCTCCCTCTCCTACCTCTCCCTTCCCTCCCATCCTACCTCTCCCCTTCCTCCCCCTCCCTACCTCTCCCCTTCCCTCCCCCTCCTACCTCTCCCCTTCCCTCCCACCTCCTAACCTCTCCCAACTTCCCTCCCCCTCCCTACCTTCTCCCCTTCCCTCCCCCTCCTTACCTCTCCCCTTATCCCTCCCCCTTTCTACCCCTTCCCCTCTCTTCTCTCCCCTCTCTCGCTATTATTACTCTTTTCTCATTACCTTCCTCTTCCCTCTTCTTTTTCTCCTCTCTTCTTCTTCCTCTCTTTTCTTCCTGCGTACGATACTCTCTCTGGTTATACTTCTTCCCTCCCTTTCCCTCCCCTCCCTTCCCTTTCCCTCCCTGTTCTCCCCTTCTTTCTTCTCCCTTCTTCTCCCTTCTCCTCCCCTCCCACCTCACAGTACTCGACTATCAGTTTCTCTATTTTTTTTGTACATTAAATACATACTCTATGCCCTGTCCGTGTCAAATGGCTCAGAGAGAAGAAAGAGAGAGAGAGGAAGAAGAGAGATAGAGAGAGAGAGAGAGAGAGAGAGAGAGAGACAGAGAGATGAGAGAGAAGAGAGAGAGAGAGAGGAGAGAGAGAGAGGAAAGAGAGAAGACAGAGGAGAGAAAGGGAGGAGAGAGGAGAAAGCGAGAGAAAGAGAAAGAGTAAGAAGAAAAGAGAAGAGCAGAATGAAGAGAGGAAAGAAAGAGAAAGAGAAAATAGCGACGCGAAACGATAATGAAAGAGAATGAAAAAAGAGAGAGAGAGAGAAGAGAAAGCGAGAACGGAGAAATACACAGTTAGCCAACTTTCCCCAACTGGGCACTAGGTCCTCGCGGGCAACATAATCACATAATGTTACGGTAATAGTAACCTTGCTTCGGTATTTACACTGAAACAAACATATGATAATTTGATACCTTTGATGATATGGACGTCCATTGTAATTAAATACCCTCTGGCAAAATTATCTTTTTTTTCTTATATATTAATATGGCGACAGCACCTCCAAGATGGAGCATTTTCAAATTATTTATGTGGGATTTTCGACATCGGAGATTTTTTTTTTTCTTTTTTTTCTTTTCTTTTCCATATCTCTTTTATTATTTCTTTTTCTTCTTTTTCGCGTCTTCTCTTATTCTTTCTTTCTCCTCTCTTCTTTCTTTCTTTCTTTTCCGTCTCTCTTATTCTTTCTTTCTCTCTTTATTTTTTCTTTCTTTTTCCGTCTCTCTTATTCTTTCTTTTCTCTTTTTTCTTCTTTCTTTCTTTTCCGTCTCTCTTATTCTTCTTCTCTTTTTATTCTTTCTTTCTTTCTTTTCCGTCTCTCTTATTCTTTCTTTCTCTTTTATTCTTTCTTTCTTTTTTTCCATCTCTCCCTTTCTTCTATTTCTCTTTTTCTTTCTTCTTTTCTTTTCCAATCTCTCTTTTATCCTTTCTTCTTTTTTTCTTTCTTTCTTTCTTGGAATAGCGCCGGATAGTTTGATTAATTTCTTTAATTTGTTTTTGTTCATTTCCTTGGTTTCTTGCTTGCTTTGCTCCACATCGCAGTGTCATTGCACGGCTGTTTGTCTATAATATTTTGCTCATTGGTATTAAGATTCTGATTGTTTCCTTTTTTTGTTATCATATATTTTTTAGTTGTTGTTGTTGCTGCGCGCTTGTGTGTTGTTATCATTATTACTATCATCATCATTTTTATTATTATTATTATTATTTATTATTATTATTATTATCACCATTCTCATTATTATTATCATTATCATCATCATTATTATTATTTATTATTATTATTATTTATTATCGATTATCATTATTATCATTCTTATTATTATCATTATTATTATCATGATCATTATTAACATTATTTATATTATTCTTTTATTATTATTATTATTATTTATTATTATCATATCATATTATTATTTATCGTCATTGCTGCCAGTTATTATCCATTATCATCATCATATAGATGTTTTATGCACTTATAAGAATATAGACGAGAATTTGTGCATAGGTCATATCTGGAAAGTAGTTTTAATAATAACTGATAATAGGAATTAATTTTATTACAAATGATAATGCCAGGTATATCTAATAATTATCAAGATCATTATTATATCCAAGTCTCCATTTGTTACCAACAGCAGCAAGCGCAGTAGCAGGCACGCCGCAGTAGCGCAGCCGCAAGTAGCAGCAGCCGCAGTGAGTAGCAGCAGCCGCAGTTTAGCAGCAGCCGCAGTAGCAGCAGCCGCAGTAGCAGCCGTAAGCAACACAGCAGCCGTAGTAAGTGCAGCCGTAGTAGTAGCAGTCGCAGAGTAGCAGCAGCCGCCAGTAGCAGCAGCCGCAGTATTCAGCAGCCGCAGTAGCAGCAGCCGCAGTAGCAGCAGCAGCCGTAAGCAGCAGGCAGCAGCCGGTGAGCAGCAGTTGCAGCAGCCGTTAGCAGCAGTTGCCCAGCAGCCGTAGCAGCAGTTGCAAGCAGCCGTAGCAGCAGCAGCAAAGCCGTAAGCAGCAGCAGCAGCCGTAGTAGTAGCAGCCTAGTAGCAGCAGCCAGTCGTGCAGCCGCAGTTTAGCAGCAGCAGCCGCAGTTAGCAGCAGCCGCAGTTAGCAGCAGCGCGCAGTCTAGCAGCCGCGTAGCAGCAGCCGCCAGTAGCAGCAGGCCGCAGTAGCAAGCAGCCGCAGTAGCAGCAGCCCAGTAGCAGCAGCGCAGTAGCAGGCAGCGCTATCGTAGCAGCCGCATAGTAGCAAGCAGCCGCGAGTAGCAGCGCCGCGTAGCAGCAGCCGCAGTAGCAGCAGCCGCAGGTAAGCCAGGCAGCCGCAGTTAGCAGCAGCCGCAAGTCGTAGCAGCCGCAGTACAGCAGCCCGCAGTAGTAGCAGCAGCCGCAGTAGCAGCAGCCGTAGTAGCAGCAGCAGCTCGTAGCAGCAGCAGCAGCCGTAGCAGCAGCAGCAGCCGTAGCAAAAGCAGCAGCAGCCGTGAGTAGTAGCAGCCGTAGTAGCAGCAGCCGCAGTAGCAGCAGCCGCAGTAGCAGCAGCCGCAGTTAGTAGCAGCAACCGCAATAGTAGCAGCAGCCCGCAGTAGCCAGCAGCGCAGTCGCCAGCAGCCGCAGTCGTAGCAGCCGCAGTAGCAGCAGCCGCTAAGTAGCAGGCGCCGCAGTAGCAGCTAGCCGCAGATTAGCAGCAAGCCGCAGTAGCAGCAGCCGCCAGTACAGCAGCAGCCGTAGCGCGAGCAGCAGCCGGTAGGCAGCAGTTGCAGCAGCCGTAGCAGCAGCAGCAGCCGTGCAGGCCAGCAGCAGCCGTAGTAGTAGCCAGCCGTTAGTAGCAACCGCAGTAGTACGCAGCAGCGCGCGAGTAGCAGCATGCCGCAGTAGCATGCAGGCAGCCAGCAGCAGCGCTCGTAGCAGCATATGCAGCAGCCGTGAACAGCAACAGCAGCGCGTAGCAGCCAGCAGCAGCCGTTAGTAGTAGGCAGCCGTAGTAGGCAACCGCATANTCCTCCTCCTCCTCCTCCTCCCCTCTCCTCCTCCTCCCCACTTCCATCTCCCACTCCATCTCCCACTCCATCTCCCACTCCATCTCCCACTCCCTATCCCTCTCCCTCTCCCCTCCTTCCTCCCTCATTCCCTCTTCCTCCCTTTCAAATGTCTTCTAGACTTTCGACCTATTTAGACACAGGGAGGCACGGGCTGGGCATGGGGCGCGGAGACACATACCGCGGTTGCACAGCTGTACATCGGCCGGGGTTGGGCCTCCGCTCGAAGCAGCGCGTCCCTTCGCCGCAACACTCCCTCGGCACATTCTTTATCCAGTACGAGGCTGTTGGAGCTGCGGCCTGGGAGGCTCGACGCCAGAGAGAGAGGGGGGAGAGAGGGAGAGACGGAAAGGGAGAGAGGGAGGGAGGGAGGAAGGAAAGGGAGAGAGGGAGAGAAAGGAAGGGAGGAAGGGAGAGAAGGAATGTGACGAAGAGATAGAGAGATGAGAAAAATCTATCCTTCGTACTAGGGAGGATGAAGAAGAGAACAAGGAGGAGGCAGAGAGGGATGTTATTGTCCATATATAAAGAAAACGAGTTGATAATATCTGTAAAAATAGATAGAGGGGGCAGAGGAAAATTAAATGAGGATAATTATAATGATAAAATATTTAAATAAAAGGAAAGAATGGATAGATTAGGTAGAGAGAATACAAAAGAAAAACGGGGAAAGGAAAGGGGAAAAGGGAATAGTAAGGACAAGGAAAAAAGAAAGGAAGGTAGAGGTTTAAGAAATGGGAAAGCAGGAAGAAGAGGAGAGAAGAAACAGAGGAAATGAAAGAAGAGAAAAAAGAGTAAATCTGAAGAAAAGAGGAAGAAGACAAAAGAGAAGAGGAAAAAGAGAGTAAAGAAGAAGAAAACCAGAGTAACAATATAAAAGAGAAGAGAAGGTAAACAAAAAAAAGAAGAGGAGAGAAGACCAGAGAAAAAAGCAACAGAAAATAAGAGGAAGAAGAAGAGAAAAGAGAGACGGCGAGTGCAAATGAAAAGAGAAGACAAAAAAGAAAAGAAAAAGAAGAATAAATAAAGAAACGAGAAGAGGAGAGACGAGAAAGGAGATTATCACAAGAAAAGAAAGAAATATGAGAAGAAGAAAGTGAAGGAGAAGAGGAAGAGAAAAGAGAAAGGAGGAGTCGCACGCCAGCTCCCTCAGGTGTGTTCGCCAGTGCACCTTACAAAGGGCAGGTGCGGCCTCCTCTTCCCTGTTGCCACAGGGGAGGAAACCGTTGGCGAACAGAGAGCAGCAAACAGAGAACAGGCGGAAACGGAAAGGAGCGGGCGGGGGGGGGGGGAAGGGCGGAGTTGAGAACGAACGGATATACGAAGAAACGGAGGAAAGAATAAACGTGAGAAAAAATGATATGTAAAAAAAGAGAGAGAGAGAGAGAGAGAGAGAGGAGAGAGAGAGAGAGAGAGAGAGAGAGAAGAGAGAGAGAGAGAGAGAGAGATGAGAGAGAGAAGAGAGAGAAAGAAAGAAAATGGAGATTATAGCCAAGAGGAGAGAAGCACAGCATTTTAAGAAGAAGAAAATGANAGAGAGAGAGAGAGAGAGAGAGAGAGAGAGAAAAGAAAGAAATGGAGAGATTAAGGCAAAGAGGAAGAGAAAGCACAGCATTTTAAGAGAGAGAAAATGAGCATCTGAGTGAGAGCGAGAGAGAGTACGAGAATGAGAGAATGGGGATTAAGAATGAAAATGGCAACACGAATGAGAATAAGAGAGAGAGAGAGGGAAAGAGAGAGAAAGAGAGAGAGAGCACAGGCAGACGAAGAGGATGAAAAGGGCGAGAAAAGGTTGAACGAGAAGTGGAGAGAATTGCAAAAATAAAGTAATTAAAGCGTAAATTGAAAGTCCTGGCGAAGGAATGCCCACCTCCCACTCCGATCGCCCAGCACGTGGTGATGCTCATGGCGACTCTGGGGAGGTGGGGGAGGGAGAAGGGGAGGGGGTTAGGAAAGGGAGGAGGGAGGGAATTGGGTAAGTGAGAAGGAGGGAGAGGAATTAGGGAGTGAGGATAGGGAGAGGGCGAGGAAGAAACACTTGGTGAAGAGGGGGAGAGTTGGGGAAGAGGGGAGAGGAGTGGAGAAAGGGGAGGGGCAGACGGGAAAAGAGTTGGTGTGGGGGCTGGGGGGGGGAATGGTGCGCCTGTGGTGTCGAGTTGCCTCCCCGCCCTTAGCGAGCCACCGCGTGTTATCAGCCCACCCTGCGAGGCGGGCGTTACGTGGGCGTATGAAAGGGTTTCTGAGGGGTCGTTGGAGGCGCGGGCGAGGAGGGGGGGCGCGTGGCGTGGCGACGAGGGCGGGGTGTGTCTCCCTTCTCCCCTTCTCCCCCGCATTATGTGTCTACTCCCTTGTATTCTTCCTCTTCAGTTTCCTCTTCTTTCCCCTCCACATCGTTCTCCTCCGATTCAATATTTCCTCCTCTCTCTTTTTTCATTTTTCACCACACACATATTCATTTTCACCCCCTTCTTCTCCCTCTCCTCCATTTTCCCCGTTCTCTTCTCCCTCCCCTTCTTCTTCCCTCCCTCCCCCAGGTGCCATATGCGTCCATCGGGGGCGTTTCCCCTGTACCCCTGGGCGCCGATGGCCTTCCGGGCGAGGGCGAGCGACGTCTCGATCTCCGAGCTATTTCACACTCGCGCGCCCTGCTGTTCCGCCGCCGTTGGGAAGGGGGTTTGTGTTGGCGGTTGGAAGGGGATGGCGTGCGGCGGCATGTGGTTGGAAGGCAAGGATTGATGGTGTGCTCCGATAGGTACGGCCGATAGCATTGGTTATCTTTGTTTACGGCGTTTGGAAGTGTTGGTGTTGTGTGCTTGTGTTTGTGTATGTGAGCACCCATGTATGCATGTATATATGTATGTGTGAATATACGTAAGCACGTATGTATGCCTATGATATGTATAAATCAGTCATGGCTAGTGGTAGGTGCTCTCGTAAATCACTCCTCGCGTTCTTCCCCTTGCAATCAGTTGTAGTAGAAAACCACCACATCCAAAGAAAAGTGGAAGGGACGTAGCGTAATGCCGTCGCCGCAGAACACTTCGGCGGCGGTTCCGACACACTCGCGGCGGTGTCCCGAGGACCGGCGAGGAGGCCGACAAACCGGCAAACAAATCTGCCCAAACAATCAGCTTTCTATGTGTGTCGCGCACTCGTCCGTTGGCACGGCGTCCGCTCACGGCCTCCCCGGCAGCGCCACGTTCGTGGAAGGTTTCGGGATTGATTTTTGATGCGTGCGTGAGGGGGCCGCGGACGGCCGGGAGGTCCTCGCGAGCAGGAGATGGATTTCCCGCTATCCAAGGGCCTGTTACACTTTCTGGACAAATTGTTTGGAAAGGTGAAGTTGTCAACCGTAGCGCAGTGTGGCGGCACATGTGTGCGGGTTTGTTATTGTAGCGGCGGCTGCCGGCGGGGCCCAGCCAGCTCAGTGTGAGACTAACCGTGGTGGTGGGCGGATGCAGCGCGGCGCTCTCTCCGCTAGGTGTATGTGGCGTGCAAGGCAGTGTTAACGGCAGGGCTGGACAGCCTCTGTTTTGTGCTTTGAGAAGTGTTGCAAGATAAGCGTGTGCTTAGACAAAGAGGGCTGACAGGCACATATGGTGCAGCCGCGAGCCAGAGGAGGAACCTCTCTCGCCCTCTCTCCTTTCCCCGTGGACGGTCGGAAAGGTGGGGGTTCGTCGCCGGAGGGAGGGGTTGAAGGCCCCCTCGCCCCCTGGCTGCGTCTGTTGCCGTCGAGGCCTAGCCAGGACACCGCAGCCCCTCTGCCTGGACGAGGGGCGAGCCGACGCACCCTCAGGATACACACTCGCCCCTGCCCTCATCCTGTCGCGCTGAGGGGAGGGACGCGGGTGGCGCGGTGCAGAAGGACCCAGGTGCGGCGAGGATGAGGGCGCACCTCCGCAACTCATGGTGAGGAAGTGTTCCGTGTCAACGCCTCCCTCAGGAAGGCAGTGAAATCGGCCGCCGCCCGTGCTGGCCCGCCGACAATTAGCCTGTAAATAAAACGTGATGGAAAAAGCATGGAGTGTGAGCTGCGCGCTACTTTCCAGCGCTCATTCACGGGTGGCGGAGGAAGTGAGCGTGAAAATAGGGCCACACGGGCGGCCTGCGAATTGAAGGGCATGCTGTGTATACCACTGTGTGTGTGTGTCACTTGGTCTATGTCTATGATTGTATTTGTGTGTGGGGTGGGGGGGGGGGGCAGGTAGAGTAGCCCCGCCACCACCTTGACTCCTGCTTCTACGGTAAAACTACGCCCCGTGCTGGAATGCGCCGCGGTGAAGGGCCCCGCCGCTGCGCCCTTGCTCTGGAAATGCGCCAGGAATCGAGATCGAAATGGAGGCCGGACGCGGGGAGGTGTGAGAGGGGATAGGAGGAGGGGTAAGACACCCACGGCGTTGAAAAGCGGCAGGAATCAAGGTGCCAAGCTCAGTGCCGTCGTGGGGAGGCTTTCGGGGGACAGAGCGTGGTGAACCCGTGACATTTTTTTTTTTTTTATTTTCCTTTTTTCGTGGAGCATTGTTAAATCCACGGTAACTGTGGCAATATTTCGATAAATGCCTCCACGAAATCCCCTTTGTTGCGCACAAATGGATGGGGCAGTGGGTTATAATCACTTGACAGGACAATGCTGTTTGTATCGAAAATTGCGCAACGAACTGTAACCCTTTGGCAATTCAGTTTGCAACCGAAATGGCGAATATTTGGATTAATCAACAAGATTACAGTGTTCCATATCTGCGAAACTGCTGTGTATATTAGCAAAAATAATTTTCTTATATCCATACGGTGGCAGTGTTATACAGTGTGGGTCTACACTATTATGTTGAACTACGTCCTTCATAGTACTCTCTTAAGTGTGATGTCCCTATTAGGTTATGTTTATGTCTTATGATAATTACTCCATCATGACAAATGCAACAGATGCCCGTGTGTGAGTGTATGTGTGTGGATAAGGGTGAGGGAGGGGAGGAGGAGGGAGAAGGAAGGAGGGACAAACAGAGAGACGGACAGATAGACAGTGTAAGTAATTGAGTGGGAGTGACTGAGTACGTGTATGTCTGCATTTGTGTTTCCGCAAGCACCCCAACATTTATGCGATTTCAGTGTGCTTATTTCTTTAGCATTCTCTTGCCTCCGCATGACGTCACATGTCACGGTCACCGCAGCAGGTATCGGTTTCGCTAATGAAGAGCCGGCGAGCGGCGGCCGCCTCCCACCGCTCCCGCCGTGGCCACTGCCTCGTGAGTCGAAAGTCGTCGACGAGGCTCCACGCAATTCCAGAGTACTTGATTCCTTCCTTCCTGACTTGTTTGCTTGTTTCGTGCGGGGGAGATCTTTTGGTGAGAGCGAAATAAGGAAATACATTTTGGCAATCCAGTTTTTTTTTATTTCGTTAATCGGTGTGTTTTCCATTATTATGACAAATATAAGCGATATGTAGATCAATAATGCAACTTTTCCATTGCTGTGACACGGTTATAAAAATTATATCCATATTTTCTCTTTTCTGCTTCTTCAATGGAAAAAAGTAAAGCAAATGCATTGTTTTTCAATGGTTATGATTGAGAAATTCTGACTTTAGCAACAACAGTTTCTGCATGCAATATGTGTGTGTGTGTGTGTGTGTGTGTGTGTGTGTGTGTGTGTGTGTGTGTGTGTATAGTATGTGTGTGTGTGTGTGTGGTGTGTGTGTTGTGTGTGTGTGTGTGTGTGTGTGTTTGGTGTGTGTGTGGTGTGTGTGTGTGTGTGTGTGTGTTTATAGTATGTGGTGTGTGTGTGTGTGTGTGTGTGTGTGTGTGTGTTATAGTATGTTGTGTGTGTGTGTGTGTGTGTGTGTTTATAGTATGTGTGTGTGTGTTTATTGTGTGTGTGTGTGTGTGTGTGTGTGTGTGTGTGTGTGTGTGTGTGTGTGTGTGTGCGTGTGTGTGTGTGTGTGTGTGTGTGTGTGTTTATAGTTGTGTGTGTGTGTGTGTGTGTGTGTGTGTGTGTGTGTGTTGTGTGTGGTGTGTGTGTGTGTGTGTGTGTGTGTGTGTGTGTGTGTGTGTGTGTGTGTGTGTTTATAGCACCTTTCGAAGGCCGTGGAGAACCTCTTTATTTCCGTGGCGGGCGTGTCCGATTCGTGAGAAATGTCGGTCGAGAAGAAATGTCCAGAAATGTCATGAACTGCATTTCTGAGATGGATATTCGTGTTCTTAAAAAAGCGGGAAGGGGAATTGTAAGATCATTGCAATATTTTGTATGCATTGTTATTTTTTTGTTTTGTTTCGGTATCATTGTTTTTGACGCTGTTAGGTACGAGATCTGATGGTTTCGTTGGTGAGATGTGAAAAGTCTGGAGCTTCTCACAGGTCGCGCTCAAATGGGTTAGAACATGACGAGCAAAAATGGAGGTGGAGGTGGAGATGGAGATGTGAGGTGGAGGTGGAGGTGGAGGTGGAGGTGGAGGTGGAGGTGGTGGGGAGGAGGAGAAGAAGAAGGAGAAGAAGAAGAAGAAGAAGAAGAAGAAGAAGAAGAAGAAGAAGAAGAAGAAGAAGAAGAAGAAGAAGAAGAAGAAGAAGAAGAGAAGGGGGAAGAGGAAGACAAACGCGAACGTTAAGGAAAAAGAGAAACAGCAGATGAAGGAATGAAGAAAAAATGGAAAGAAAGAAATGAAAATGAGGGTTGATTAAGAGATGGGGAAGGGGAAGGGGGAAGATTGAGTAAAACAAGAAATGAAACCGCTTATCGTCGACGAGGAAGAACCGCTGGTATCTTAGCTTGTCTCGATATCTCGTCTCGTGTTTGCTCTCACAACAGCATTACGCGTGAGTTTCTTGCTTGCGTGAAGGAAGAGAAAGGAGAAGCAGAAGAAGGAGGAGGATGAGGAGGAAGAGGAAGAGGAAGAAGAGGAGGATGAGGAGGAGCCGAGTGAGAACGCCTCATTGAGGATCTCATTACCTCACCGCCGCCGATTGTGAGGGTGGGGACGGGAGGGGTGAGAGGGGGAGAGGGGCAGGGTGGAAGGAACTCGGACTCGCGAACAACAGGTGCGAGTCAATTTTTTTCTTAGTCGTCGGTAGAGTCGGGTGACGCCGAACACTGACTCACATGACTCACCTTCTCGTTGCAGTTGACTCAGGACGCCGCGCGGATCTCCCAGATGACTCACTCAGAGATTAATTGCTGTTGTTGTCACTGGCGTGTCTGCTCCTTTTGAGTCGTAAAGGGTTGATGACCTACCTGTCGCGTGTAGAAATCTGTGTGTAGAAATCCCCCCAGTCGTGACTTCCGGGGATTTCTGTCAGTTTTATGTGTTATTCGATTAAGCGCAAGAAAGTCCGCTTTTCGATTCGGTGATCCGCGCGTTCTCTCTCTTCATGCAACGTTATTCGCCCCTTGTGTTTTCTGTTGGTTAGAGATCGCACGTCGCTTTCCACCTCCATTTTCTTCCAGCCGTTTGTGTAGGTTTTGTTCGTGTGTTTGCAGGGAATCGCAAGCCTCTTCCCATCGCCGTATCCCCGCGCGTAAATTCGAAATCATATTCTTTTGAGCTTGTATCAGGTTAGTTGGTGATTTTTTCCTTTTTATACTCTTAATTACCCATTTTCTCTCTCTCAGAAAGCCCTTTCCCTATTAATTTACTTTCTGGAATTTGCTTAGGATTTACCCACAGATGTATTTGGATAGATATGAATGTATTAATAGCATGCAGGTAATCTTATAAGCGTGTTAAGATACATAGGCCATGTGCTTCAGTGAGTCACGATGTGCAGTTGTGCGATGAGTGTTGAGTCATCGCTTCACGTCGACTTATATTAGTGTCGCTTGACGCGTTTTATATTGACTCACGATTCATCACTTACCACTGACTCACAACACTACCTTTTGACTCATCGTTTTGCATTGATTCGTGAAATATCGTCTTACTCATGTCTTCACGTTGAGTCGCATTAGTATCACTGTCTCATTTTTTTCAGATTTACTCAAAACATTAGTCTTTGACTCATCGATTCACCTTGACTCAGGCCGCCAAGTTTTGCATCGCTTGTTTGACTCATAACACTAGCTCTGACTCATTTTTTCAAAGACTCACGCCGCAACCTGTTGACTCATCCCTTTACGGTGACTCACGACGCCCAGTGACTCTTCATTAACACACTGACTCACAGCACGTTTTTCTAACTCATTCACGACACGAGACAGGAGGCGGTGCTGGTGGGCGGACCCGTGTGTGTGGGCGTGTGGCTGAGAGGTTGCAGCCTGGGTGATGAAGTGATGTTGCAGGGAACGTTGCAATTATGTAGTCCAGAGCTGGGTGATGGAGCGATGTTGCAGAGGGACGTTGCAATTATGTGGGCCGGAGCTTGATTAAGGGCGCCCGTGATAGAGGGCGCGTGTCAGGCCGTCTGCTCGCCTGGCGCTCGGCGATGGCCTGTCCGTTGCAAAGGCCCTCAAGTGCGTCCATTGCAACTGCACACCTACCCTTGGGAGTGAGCCTGCAACGCGCGTGTCTGTGTTACAGCGGATGCACTGCGAGCTTGCAGGAGGGAGGGAGGGAAGGGGGAGGTTGAAGGATAGGGACTAGGGGTGGGGGATAGGATTTGTTGCCGCAAGTGGTCTGTTGCGCGGTGTTGCAAGGGCGGGGATAGGATGCATGGGGGTTGGTTGCAATATATTTTTTCGGTTGGGTGGGTGTAGTGGAGTGGGGGTGGGGTGCTTACGGGGGTGGATTGGGATTGGTTGCAGTGGGTAGATGTAGGGGGTTGGGGGTTGTGGAATGGGGTGTTTGCAGATTAAGGGGCCAGAGGAGGCTTGGTCAGAAGGTGGTAATTGCAAGGCGTGGAAGAGGGAGGAAAAGGGGTGCGCACGGGGGGGGGGGGAGGGCGGATGAGGGGTCATAAGATGCGGGGGAACATTGTGAGGAACGCCCTTTATTCGTCTCAGACTCCCCGATGCGGAAAGATGTCGGGGCTGTGATGCTGGAGGAGCAGATGCGGGCGCGGTGGGACTGACATCAAGGGCTTAGAGGCGCTCTCGGGAGGGCTCTGTGTGCGTGCGTGTGTATGTGTGTGTTCACGTGGTGTCTGTGTGTTTACGGGTTTGTATATGTATGAACTTTTATGAGTGCTCGTGAACGTACAACCAGTCGTCTGTGTGTGTCCGTGTCAGATGACGCACGTGTGTGCATTTACGCCGTGCATGGCAGAAGGCGCCTGGAAGTTGCATGGCGTAGAAGGGCCAGGTAGACAGATAAAAAAGAAAGAAAAGAGGTGAAGGTGCGTGACATGTGAGTCGAGGCTGCTGGAATGGGCAGCGGCGACATATGTGGATCGCGGATGTGGATGTGGAAGGAGGAGGAAGGCCGTGCCGTTCCAGCCGTGGAGACACACCCACCCACGCAGGAGAGCCTACATTGATTGTGATGCACCGCAGTCAGGCCCGTCTCGCACCCCCTGCCCCCCCTCCCCTTCCACTCCTCGCCATCTCCCTCGTCTCCCGAAACCTCAGCCCATCTCCGCCCATCACGCCCCCTACCCTCTGCTCTCCTCTCCTCGGCTTCGTCTTGTCTCTGTTTTTTCCTTACTCTTTTTCTCTCTGTTTCTCTCCTCTTATTGCCTCTTCCTTGCCCTCGCAGCCCTTGCCGCAGTCACGTCGTTTTATAGCTGGAATCCGAGCTCGAGGATTCTTTGGAATTGCCCCCTGTTGCAAATTAGCCAGAATGTTCCGGAATGTTCAGGCACACCTCATTGGTGGCTCCTAGGTTGAAGTAGCCGCCCCTCCCTCCGCCCCTACCCCCTGCGCCCACTGCTCTCCCGGTGTAGGTCGGCCTTCAGTGACCTTGTTGGCGACCTTTCCCCTCCGCTTGACGGCTCCGAGGGGCTCTTAAGGGCGTCGCGTTGGCACTGCTTTGACATTTGCCCGCGGCGCTGGCACTGGCACCGCTCGGGAGCCATTTCGCCCCGAAGTCCCGCAGGCACGAGCGAAGTGTAATTAGGCACCGGGGAGTAGGGGCGATTTTTGCGTGGCAGTGGGTTGATCGAGCGACCTTACGGCGTGTTGTCTTGCAATTAATTATTCTGGCTTGTAATTCTTTAGAGGGGGGTGCCGGTTGTTTTATTTAATTACCAGAGTTGCATATTCTCGCTTACTTTTTGGTATTAGTTTGTCTGTCTATATATCTCGCATTCTCTCTCTTTCTCTCTATCTATCTATCTCTCTCTTTTTCTTTCTCTCTCTCTCTTCTGCGTGTGTGTATTTTATACATGTATCCGTCTATCAGTCCTTCCTATATCTAGCTGTCAGTCATATTTCTTCCCTCTACACCTCGCTCTTTATCCCCCAGTCCCTCTCTTCGCAAATGAATTCGTAATCATTTCGTGGCCGAACCCCCACGCCCATCGCCCCTCCCCCCTCACACCCTGAGCAGCACACCTGTCCGCGGCAGGTGTGGCCGGGCTCGCTTCTCTACCTGAGCGTTTACCTGTCCGGGTCTAGCGTTCACCCCCCTCCCCCCACCCCACCCTTCTTCTCTTTCCAAGGAGTGCCAGGTAAGGCTAGGAATCGACCCTGCCTGCCATTATCCTTCCTTCCTCCCTTCTTCCTTTCCTTCTCTATATCTATCGTTGCTTCCTCTTTCGCTCTTTCTCTCCTCCCCGTTCTATCTTTTTCCTGTAATTCCATTTTGTGAAATCTTTTAACGCTACTGCTACTTCTTCTTTTTCTTCTTATTCTTAT
>NW_020868780.1:188915-191415 GCF_003789085.1 Penaeus vannamei
CTAACCATCTCTTTTCCCTCTTCCCTCTCTTTCTCTCCTCTTCTCTCCTCTTTTTCTCTCTCCTTCTCTCTCTCTCTCCTCTCATCCTCCTCTTCTCTTCCTCTCTCTCTCTCTCTCTCTCTCCTCTCCTTCTCTTCTCTTCTCTCTCTCCTCTTTTTTCCTCTCTTCCCTCTCTCTCTCTCTCTTCTACTCCTCTCGCTCTCTCTCTCCTCTCATCTCTTCTCTCTCTCTCTCTCTCTCTCTCCCTCTCTCTCTCTCTCTCTCCTCTCTTTCTCTCTCTTTTCTCTTCTCTTCTCCTCTCTCTCTACGCTCTCTCTCTCTCTCTCTCTCTCTTCTCTCCTCTCTCTCTCTTCTCTCTCTCCTCTCTCTCTCTCTCTCTTCTCTCTCTCTCCTTCTCTCTCCTCTCTCTCTCTCTCCCTCTTCTTCTCCTCTCTCTCTTCTCTCTCTCTCTCTCTCTCCTTCTCTCTCTTCTCTCTCTCTCTCTCTCTCTCTCTCTCTCTCTCTCTCTCTCTCTCTCTATTGCTCTCTCTTCCTCTTCCTTTCTCTTCTTCTCTCTTTCTCTTCCTCTTCTCTTCCCTTCTCTTTCTTCTTCTTCTCTTCTCTTTCTTTTTTCTTCCTCTTCTCTTTCTTCTCTCTCTCTCCTTCTTCTCTCTCATTCTCTCTCTCTCTCTCTCTTCTCTCTCTCTCCTCTCTCTTCTCTCTTCTTCTTCTCTCTCTCTCTCTCTCTCTCTCTCTCTCTCTCCTCTCTCCCTAAATCTCTCTCTCTTCTCTCTTTTTTTCTTTTCCTTTCCCTCTCTCTCTCTCTCTCTCTCTCTCTCTCTCTCTCTCTCTCTTCTCTCTCTCTCTCTCTCTCTCTCTCTCTTCTCTCTCTCTTTCTCTTCTCTTCTCTTCCCTCCTCTTCTCCTCTCTCCTCTCTCTCCTCTCTCTCTTCTCTTCTTCTCTCTCTCTCTCCTCTCCTCCCCCCCCTCTCTCTCTCTCCTCTCTCTCTCTCTCTCTCTCTCTCTCTCATCTCTCTCTCTCTCTCTCTCTCTCTCTCTCTCTCTCTCTCTCTCTCTCGCATTTATCTTTTAGTCTATACTCACCACCATACCCAGATAGAAAGAGAGGGAGGGAGAGGGAATCGGAGGGATGGAGAGGAAGTAAAAAGAAGATAAGGAATAAGGAACGTGAGAAGAAAAATGAGAAAGGAAGCAGCAAGAGATAAAGGTAATTGTCCATTATGTTTCCAGAGGAGATTACCAGGTGGGGCGGGGTGGGGGTGGGGGGGGTTAAACGACATTCGAGTGAGGGGGGAGGGGGAGGAGAATTGGAGAATGAAGAAGGAGGAGAGACGGGGAGAAAGGAAGGAATGAGGGACTGGGAGGAAGTTGGGCGAGGGTTGGGGAGGTAAGGAGAAGAGAGGAAGAGAGGAGAGGAGAGGAAGTGAAGAGTAGGGCGAGGGATAAGAGAAGAGGAGAGGAGTTAGGCGAGGGGGGTAAGAGGAGAAAAGAAGAGAGGAGAGGAGAAGACAAGGGGCCGGTAAGGGGCAGGACGGGGAGAGTTGCGAGGCTTTGGAAGGAAAGAAAGGGAAGACGGGGCTGAAAAGCCGGGAGGGAAATGTTTGATAATGGAGGGAGAAGAATAAAAGAACGGGGGAGTGGGAGATACAGTGCGAGAAGGAGGAGGAAGAGGAAGAGAAAGAGATAAAGAAGACGAAGAAGAAGAAGAGAGAGAATGGGGAGCAGGAGGAGGAGGAGGAGGAACGGGAACAAGGCCAGAAAAGCGGGAAGAGGAATAAGCAAAAGAGGCAGAGAGAGAAGAAGAGGGTGAGTATAAAGGAAGGGTGAGTAGAAAAGAAGATCCACTCATGAAAGAAGCGAGAGGAAAAAAAAGGAAGAGAATGGCGATATGAATAAGAGGCGACGAAAAAAAGGAAACTAAGCTGAAGGAAAGGAAAGCGAAGATGAGAAACAGGAGGACAAGAGAGTTGCCTGCCTGAAACACCGCGTGGAAAGAGCGAGACACCAAAATAATCGGGATTCCCTTTCTCATTTGCAAGTTGCATCCATCACGTGATTTCTCACCCCCTCCCCCGCCCACGCCAAAATAAAAGCAGCGTTTTATGTCTCCTTACTTTCTTTATTCCACTGTTGGTGTTGTTCGTCGTCTTCTTTTTTCTTCTTCTTCTCTTCGTCAAAAGATATATTACAGTTTAGTCGGGATTCGAGACTTCGTGTTTGCCCTCGCGGCTTTTGTTTACTCACCTGATGTTTCCTGACGGCGGATCTGAAGGAATGAAAAGGGGAGAGGAGAAGGAAGAGGGAGGGGGAGAGGTAGAGGGGGAAAGAGAGAGAGATGAGAAGTAAGGGGAGTGGGAGTGTAAGAGAAGGCAAAAGTGAGGATGAAGATCAGAGGAAGAGAAGGAGAGTTAGAGGGAGATGGAGAGAGGTGAAGGAGAAGGAGATGGAGAAGGGGGAGTGAGAGTTAGATGGAGATGAGGGAGTCAGGTTGAGAAGCAGCG
>NW_020868780.1:196415-203915 GCF_003789085.1 Penaeus vannamei
TCCCTCGCATCCCTCAACTCCTCTCCCCTCCCCTCCTACCGAAACCCCCTGCTCCTCAACCCCTCTCCCCTCCCCTCCTACCGAAGCCCCCTGCTCCTCAACCCTCTCCCTCCCACTCCAGTTCCCTCCCACCCTTCTCACTTCTTTCCTCTCCCCTCCTACCCCTTTCCCATCCCACTCATCCCTCCCTCCCCACCCCCTCTCTCCCCTCCTCCCCTCCACCCTCTCCCCTTCCCTTCCCCTCCACCCCTCTCTCCCCCTCCCCTTTCCCCCTCCACCTCCTCTCCCCTCCCCTTTCCCTCCTCCACCCCTCTCTCCCCTCCCCTTTCCCCCCTCCACCCCTCTCTCCCCTCCCCTTCCCCCCTCCACCCCTCTCCCCCTCCCCTTCCCTCCTCCACCCCTCTCTTCCCTCCCCTTTTCCCCCTCCCACCCCTCTCTTCCCTCCCCTTTCCCCCCTCCACCCCTCTCTTTCCCTCCCCTTTCCCCCCTCCACCCCTCTCTCCCCCTCCCCTTCCCCCTCCACCCCCTCTCCCCTCCCCTTCCCCTCCACCCCTCTCTCCCCTCCCCTTTCCCCCCTCCACCCCTCTCTCCCCTCCCTTCCCCCCTCCACCCCTCTCTCCCCTCCCCTTCCCCCCTCCACCCCTCTCTCCCCTCCCCTTTTCCCCCCTCCACCCCTCTCTCCCCTCCCCTTTCCCCCCCACCCCTCTCCCCCACCCCGAGAACCCTTTAACTTTCACTCCGGTCAAGAGCGCAAGAGAGCCTCGTCCGGCGTCGCGGCGCGGGAGGCGAAGCTGGAGGCGAAGCGGGAAGCGAAACGGGAGGCGAAGCGGGGCCGCCGCCGCCGAACTCTCTCGCAAGATGCAGCCGGCAGGATTCTCCGTCGCCATGGCAACTTGGACGGGTGGAGTGGAGGTGGAGGAGGGAGTGGAGCTGGGGGTAGGGGCAGGGTGGGGGGCGGGGGCGGATGGGGTCGTTTGTGGGTTTCCACGCCCTGCTGACGTATGGGGAAAGAGAGAGGGGAAGGGGAAGGAGAAGGGGGAGAGGGGCTGCTGAACGGGATGGGGAAAGGAGAGGAAGGAGTAGAGGAAGGAGTAGAGGGAGGGGATGGGTGTGGAAGGGAGAACAAAGAAATAGGAGAGGGAAGGAAGTTCCAAGTAAAGGATGGGAAGGAAACTGATAAAATATGAGAAAGTAGAAAGCAAGAAAACAAAGAAAGGTAAGGGAGAGAGAGAGGGAACAAGGGAAGGGAGAAAGAAAGAAAGGGTTGTAACGGAGGAAGGGAAAAGAAGGGAAAGCTTAATGGAAAGGAAGGACAGAGAAGGCGAAGGAAAACGTGTAAAGGAATGGGAGAAAATAAGCCGTAGGAAGGGAGAAAGGAGTAAGTAGAGCGAAGAAAATGGAGGACAGAAAAAATACACAAGAGCCGAATAAAATGGGAAAGACTGAACAACTGTAATAAAGAGGAAATGGCCCTTAAATTGAAGTAAAAAAAGAAAAAAAAAGTAAAAAATACGAAACTAGAAAACACAGAGGGAAACTAGGTGAATAAAAGTGGAAAGGAAGAACGAGAAAAAAAAATCGAAATGTGTCATTACGGTGCCTGTCTCGGCGCTCGCTTCCTGTCCATTCCACAGACATTAACGAAGGCTGACGCAGGTAATTAGCGCGGGGCGGCGTGAATGCGGCGGCGGGGCGAGGGGGGGTGGGGAGGGTTGGGGAGGCGCGTTTTGGGGGAGTGCGTGAGGAGGGAAAGGGAGGGCGTGCTTGTGTGGGGGAGGGGTGGGGACAGTGCGCGAGGAGGTAAGGGTAGGGATGTGCTTGTGTGTGCGTGGAGGGGGGGGTGCGTTCGGAGGGCTATGGGGAGAGCGCGTTTGTATGTGTGTGTGCGTTTGTATATGTATGCCTGTATGTCTGCGTCTTTGTGTTTCTATGTGTTCGTTTTTGCGTCTGTTCTTGTATATCTTGGATGTCAGCGTGTGCATTTGCTTGTTCATGCATGCATCTGTCTGTATCCCAATCTAAAATCTGGCGTGCGCCATCGCCACCACAGCGCCGTGTGGATGCAATGCAGTTATGTTGCACAAAAGGTGGAGTTTTTGCCGTGCTCGAGGACGTCGGAATGCGCAGGCGCTCCAGTACGTGCGGCTTGCAACTATTTAATCAGAATTCCGTATTTTCGGCTGTCGTTTTATAAGGACGCGGTGCAGGAGGGATTCACTTGAGTGCAGGATTCCTATCTTGACGGAGTGTTGGGAACAGGATGTGACGCTGGACTGGAGGTTGTATGATGAAGAGGGGGGAAGGGGGTTAGAGTGCGCGCGCGCGTGCGTGTGAACCAGCGGGCAGCATCCACGCGGTCGCGGTCTCACCACGTGTTACCTGTGCGCGGGGCTACCTGCTGCCTGCTGGGACTTCCGCCCCCCCCTCAACCTTATTGCTTTCCTTTCCTTCTCCCTCCTCCCTTCTTTCGTTTCAACCTGCCTCCTTTTCTCCTCCCCCCCCTCTGTCTTCCCTATTCTCGTTTCTCTCTTCCTCCCTCCATTTTCCCTCTTCTCGTTTCTCCCCCTTCTCCCTCCCCGACACCCTCCTTCCCTCACCCTACCCTTCCATCGCCCTCCGCCCGCGGCCTTGTTGCTAACGTGCCCTGCAGTCCCCCCCCCCCCTTGTGTAACTTCCTTTCCATTCTTCGAGCATTTTCCTCCATCGTTTTCTTTTTTGCCAAAAAACAAAGTATTTTTATTGCCAATGTGAGACATCAGTTCTGTCATCGAACTCGGTTCTGTCTTGAGGCCAGTTACCTAACTTTCCTCCCTCTGTTCTCCCTCCCCCTTTTCTCCTTTTTCTCTCCTTCGCCTCTGTTTTTTTCCATTTCCCTTTATCCCCTTTTCTCTTTTAACTGTCCCCTTTTCCATTTCTTTTCCTCTCTTCTTCCTTTCCATTATCCTCTTCCCTATTTTACATTTTTCCCTCCTACATATTTAATTCTTCCTCTTCATTTTCTACTCCCCTTCCATTTGCTTGTTGTTCTTCCCTTCTCTTCTTCCATCCTCCCCTCGCCCTCTTTTTGCCTGCCGGTCCGACACGCCCCCACCCCGGGCCAGCGTCATCTGACGGTTCCATTGGTAGGCGAGGACAGGGCGGGATGGGCGGCGCCGCTACTGCGCTGTCCTTTGTGCCTTCGGAGATGACTCGGAGGGTGGTGTGCGGCTCATATTGCTTGGGGGAGGGAGGGGTTGGGGGGCGGGAAGAAGGGGAAGAAGGGGAAGAAGCTTTGGCACAGGTGAGCGTGAGAGAGAGAGAGAGAGAGAGAGAGAGAGAGAGAGAGAGAGAGAGAGAGAGAGAGAGAGAGAGAGAGAGAGAGAGAGAGAGAGAGAGAGCAAGAACAAGGAGGAAGGTTGAAGGAGGAGAAGTGAACGCGAATGAGGATAGGCTGAATAAATAATCCGTTGTGTTGTGAAATTATCCTTCTGTAAAGTGTCAGTGAGAAAACCACTCGATACTATTAACTGTGAGAAATGTGTGCAGTTCGTGTTCCAGTCCCAGAGCGCACACTAAAAGCGATATGCACTTTATGTTTTAAAATTAACCTTTTTTTTAAAGTCTGATATGAGTTTAGTATCCTCTGAAGGCCTTGTCATTGTAAACACTCAGACATATGAAGTTTTGGAGGCTCTAAACAGCGAAGCACTTTTTTAACGCCGGTAGTGTTCGTGTGAACCGCAGCCGGGCCAGAGCGCCGCCGCCCAGAGTGCGCTTTCTCTGTTGTGAACGCTGAACTCGAGTGCGGAGCGAGGCGAGGCTGTACTCGCGTGTGGGCGGGCGGCCAGGTAAGCCCTCCAGGTGGGTTATGTAGGGGTCTGGGCACGAACTGTAGGCGGCCGCGTGTGGGCGGCGAATAATGGGGATTATTTCAGGACGGGCCTAGTGTTGTGGCGACGCCTCCAGTATTAGCATGGAGGTCCTGCGGGCGTGGGCGAGGGAAGGCCGGAGGATTCGCCCTTGGTGGATTGACCGCGCATGAATTACCTTACGTAACGATATGAACGCCGTGTGCCTTTTACGAGCGCCTGAAGCAACGTCTCTGACTTTGCCTCCGTTCCCTTCCCCTGCCTTGCCCCTCTTCCTCTTTATTCCCGTCCCTCCCATTTCTACAACTTACATTGCCACTCCCAGCCCCCCCCCCTTGTGCACTGCCTTCCCTGCTTTCCCTTTACTCCCGAAATACCCTGATATCTACTTTCTTCTGTACTCCCCTCCCTCCCTCTCTTCTCTCTTCCCAATTACTCCTTTCTCCCTTGCCCTCCCTATTCCTCCCCACTCTCTGCTACTCCCTTTCCCCTCCTCTCCCCTGCCTTCCCCTTCCCTTCTGCCCGTCCCCTCCAACCCTCCCTTCCCTACTCTCCACTACGCCCTCCCCCCTCCTGTTCCCAGGGCCGCGTCATGAGCGAGGCCTGATCGCCACAACGACTTGGTGGATTCGCAGTGATCCAGGACCCTTGTCGGTTCTCACACTCGCGCCATGTAGGACATCATAGCCTGCATGATACCTCGGTTATTCTCATGCTGTCTTGATGAGGATGTCATGCTGCTTTGTTGTACGCATGCTCCCCTGATGAGGATGTGACCTCCGCCTGCACCGCCACACACGCTCGTGTTCTCTTGTGTGTGTGTGTGTGTGTTTTCTACATGTGTGTGAATATCAAGTGTTGTAAGAGCTATTTTTTAGACCCGGAATATGGTTTTCCTTGAAAACGAAGCGTGGGAAGGGAATGTTTATGCTTCCCCGTTGTCCACACAGAGACAAGCGAAGGACCAAAAGAACCGAAGAGAGAAATAGGACAGTTAACCCTGCTTGGCAGTCGATGTGACTAAGTCATAAAGCGCGCCCTGACACCACGCTGACGTGCCTCGGACGGTGATGTGGGTAGCGAGCTGACGAGTAGATCCTGGTACACCTGGCCAGGGGTCCTCGCCACCGCCCCACCCTCGCTCGCTGTGGGCCGCGACTTCTCAGCTAGCGAAGGACACAGAGCTGTTCCCCCTGTACTGTAGGGGAAGCGGGGGCTGCCGTCTCCTTCTGTGGCCAGGGTGGGGCCACTGGTCTTCTTTCGGGGGCCCCGAAGAGCCCTTACGGTGTCACTCGAGCGCCGTCTTCCTCGTGAACTGATTATCGCCATGACGAGATGACCAGCTTCCCCTCGCGCCCTCCTGGAGTCTGTCCCCGGTCACAGTCCCGCACTCAGGGTCCGTGGCCCCGTAAACCCTCTTTTAAATCGTTTTCTAGAAACTGATATTTCAATTTATTGCCAAATAACTACACACGTCCCTCTGAAAGCCTTTCTAAAAGTTACGTCACGCGTAGTTGACACGAACACTGCAGTATTCTCTTCGCGACCCCCCAATCCTTCGCACCACCTTCCTCTTGACAGACAGGTTTTAAAAGTTCCTTTGGCGGTGTTTCGGCTGGGATGGGTTGGGGGAGGGTATGGGCGGAGGGACGGGGGTATGGGCGGTAAGGGGGATGGAGTATAGGGTGTGAAAGGAGGTAGGAAGTGGGCGGTGGGGAGTAATGGGATTGGGTGCAAGGAGAAGGTAGAGCATGGGCGTTGAGAGGAGACGGGGAATGGGCAGTGGAAGGGATTGTGCTATAGGCCTTGGAAATGGATGGGGCATGGGCGGTGGAAGGTGCGAGAGTATGGGCAGGTGCGGGCTAGCTTTGACCTCCCTTGACCTCAACCGCCGTAACTACGAACTCCCGGTGGGCTAAAGGAGGGGGGGGGATGGGGTCTCTTCGTCCTGTGTGTAGGGGGAGGGCAGACGAAAGGGTGGTAGGAATGACCGGGAATGGTCGCTGGCCAGCGGGAGTCGCGCTGGCGGGGACGGGGCCGGGCGCTCTCGCTTTCTCTAACGCTCTCTGCCGCTGCCTGTCTGTCTTGTCGGTCTCTCTCTCGCACTCACACTCCAACACACACACTCGCTCTGTCACTCACACGCACACATACACACACACTCCCTCCCTCTCTATTACACACAACACATTCACACACACACACACACACACACACACACACACACACACACACACACACACACACACACACAACACACACAACACACACACACACACACACACACACACACCACACACACACACACACACACATATAGACACACTCACCCATCACACTCTGCCACTCACTCACGCATGCACTCATAATGGATCAACACGATTTATGAGATACATTCCGCCCGCATAAACCGTTTCACGCCCACCTGGCCCGCGTGTGAATGGGTGATAGGAATGTGAACTAGTGTGTCAGTGTGTTCATGCGTGTGTGTGAACGCGAGTGTGGGCGGAGGTCGACAATAATGCTGGGCGGACAAACCAGTGTGTAAGACAGAGTTCTGGGTGGACCCGCCTTCGCGCCCACCGTTGTCATAAGGGCGAAGGTTGCACGGGTTTAGAGAGAGTTCTCAGCCTTATCCCTCGAATTTCTTGCTTTTCGATCTGTACTGTTGCTTCCTCACGCTTGTCGAACGTGAATCCAAGGGAGCGAAAAGGCTCTCTATCTTTGTCTCTGCATTTCACTTTCTCTCTCTCCTCCCTCTCCATCTCACTTCTCATTTTATTTCTTTCTCTCTCCTCCCTCCCTCTCTTCCGGTTGTTCTGACCTTCGAGAGCCAGGCGAGGAGACCGACCGTGAATCGCCCCCTTAGCGTAGGCGCGCGAGCCAGGTGGCGGCGGCGGCCAAACGGAGAGTGTGTCAAGGTATCGGTGACAGCGGGGCATGTCCGACTCCAGTACGAGCGGAGGTCTTAATAGGTAGGGGGAAGGAGAGTGGGCCGGGGGAAGGGCTGGGGGACTGGTGTAGGTAGGGGGAAGGAGAGAGGGGCTGGGGTAGAGGGAGATGGGGGCATCAAAGGGAGCGTTGGGGCTGTGACTCTAAGCTCTCCCTCTTGTCTCTTTCTCCCTTTAGCGGGTGAGAATACATCTCCCTTCGCTTAAGTCATTTGTAAAGATTATTTTCTTAAAAATAGCTTCTTCGAGTCTTTCACTTTCACATTCAGACGGACGCCACAGCTGCGCAGTAGACGGCCGTTTCGATTCGCCTGTGAGAACCCAAGTTTTGTTTCCTTTTTCGTGTGTGGCTTTTGTTGAAGAGTTTATTCGTAATATTTGCTTTAGATTGATAGATAGCTAAGTAAGCAGATAGATAGATAGAAAGATAAGTAAGCAGATAGATAAATGGAGAGAAAGAGAAAGAGAAAGAGAGAAAGAAGAGAAAGAGAAAAAGAGAAAGAGAAAGAGAAGGAGAAAAGAGAAAGAGAGAAGAGACAGAGACAGAGACAGAGCAGAGACAGAGACAGAGACAGAGACAGAGACAGAGACAGAGACAGAGACAGAGACAGAGACAGAGACAGAGACAGAGACAGAGACAGAGACAGAGACAGAGACAGAGACAGAGACAGAGACAGAGACAGAGAGAGAGAGAGAGAGAG
>NW_020868780.1:208915-211415 GCF_003789085.1 Penaeus vannamei
ACAGAAGATGTGAAAATAAGAGAAAGGAAGAAAATGCAGAAAGAGAATATAGTATGTCAGCGGCGTCACCCTGAGGAATGTTGTCACTGCATGTGGAGACTCACCAACAGCAACATGCAAATGCCGCTCCATGTTGGGACGTAATGGCCCCGCGAAAAAAGAAAAACTTGTTCCCCTTCCCTCCCCCTGCCCCTTTCTCATCCCCACCATCACCCCTCCCCTTCTCCCCCTCCTTCTCTCCTTTTCGTTCCCTCCTTCTCTCCTTCCCTTCTCCGATAGCTTTCTTTTCTGCCCTTCTCCCCTCCCCTTCCTTTCCCATTCTTCTCCCCGTCTTCCCCCATCCCACCCTCCCCTCTCCCCCCATCCACCCTCCCCTTCCCCCCTCCTTTCCTCCCCCCGCGACCAGACTAGTGATAGTCAATGACCTTACCCCGTGGGAAGCATTGATCGTTGCAGCCCTTATCCTGCGGGAGCAGTGCGTGCCTCACCCTCTCCCCTCCTCTCCTCCCACGCCCCTCCCTCTTCCCAGTGTTTTAGGGTGGTGATGGGATGAAACGAGAGAGGGTGAGTAGGGGTTTGCATTGACGAGGAGGAAGAGGGGGAGAAGGGGGAGGGAAGGGTGATAGCTGAACCCTGTTAGTGATTTTTGGTCTTGTTCGAAGCTGTTGCTGAATGTGTGCATTTGTGCTTGATTGGTTTGGATGCCTATACTCCGTGCCTGTGTCTAGAGTTCGTGTGTGGGTGAAGAGGGGTGATGGGGGAGGGGGGTGATGGGGGGGTATTCGAGAGGAACTTGCGCTGTGATGCAGTTGACAGCTTTTTTTCCATCATTGCTTTGGTTACTTTACTTCATCGTCTTGTCATCTCATTTGATCACCAGTATTTCTTATCTCGTCTTATCTCCTTCGGTGACCCATCTATCGCCTATCTACTCCTTGACCTCTTCGTCTTATCTACATGGCGTTTTTCGCTCTTTCTCTTTTCCCCGCATTTGATATCCTCCCCTTTCCCCCTCTCCCCTCACCTCACATGCACACGCTCACACACGCATACGCGCCACACACGCACGCACGCACACGCACGCACACACACACACACACACACACACCACACACACACACACACACACACACACACACACACACACACACACACACACACACACACACACACATACACGCACACACACACATATACACACACACACATACACACACACACACACACACATACACACACACACACACACACAACACACACACACACACACACACACACACACACACACACACACACACACACACACACACACACACACACACACCACACTATATCATCGTGGTGGCATCCGATATCCTCCGGGGGCTGGGCAGGGGAAGGCATTGGTGGTGAAGCTGCAACATTGCACGCTGCCACAATTACCCCACCTGCCTGCCACAAGGTAGTAGGAGGGCAGGGTATGTCACCGCCTGGCTGCCACGCTTCCCACCTGCCCTGCATGCCACCTGCCATACACGCCTGCGAGGAGTCCCACCTGCATTGCACGCTGCTTGTGGCAACACGCCCACACTGCCAGCGATGCGCGCCGTCGCTCGGCACAGCGCCTGCAACGCTCCATCTCCCTCTACGCCCTGTCACGCGCGACGCCTGACACGCACACGCCATGCGCTCGTGCGCCCTGCCGCCCACACTCGCCCTGTCATGCACTCGCTCTGCCGCTCACTCCTTCCTAAAGCCACCACGAAGGAGACGTCCAGTAGGAATCCCTCCTTCGAGGAGAGAGAGAGAGAGAGAGAGAGAGAGAGAGAGAGAGAGAGAGAGAGAGAGAAGAGAGAGAGAGAGAGAGAGAGAGAGAGAGAGAGAGAGAGAGAGAGAGAGAGAGAAGAGAGAGAAAGAAGAGAAAGAGAGAAGAGAAAGAAAGAGGGAGGAGGAGGGAGAGAGAGAGAGGGAGGGGGAGGAGGAGGAAGGAGAGAGGGAGAGAGGGGGAAGGAGAGAGGAAGAGAGAGGAAGAGAGAGGGAGAGAGGAAGGAGAAAGGAGAGAGAAGAGGAGGAAGGAGAGGGGAGAGAGGAAGAGAGGGAGAGGGAGAAGGGAGAGAGGGAGAGGAGGAAGGAAGAGGAGAGAGAGGGAGAGGAGAGGGAGGAGAGGGAGAGATGGAAGGAGAGAGGGAGAGATGGAAGGAGAGAGGGAGAGAGGAGAGAGGAAGGAGAGAGGAGAGGGAGAGAGGGAGAGAGGGAGAGGAGAGAGGGAGAGAGGGAGAGGAGAGAGGGAGAGAGGAGAGAGGGAAGGAGAGAGGAGGAGAAGAGGGGAGGGGGAGAGGGGAGAGGGGGGAGGGGAGGAGAGAGGGAGAGAGAGAGAGAGGAGGGAAGAGGAGGGAGGGAGAGAGGGAGGGAGGGAGAGAGAGAGAGAGAGAGAGAGAGAGAGAGAGAGGAGAGAGAGAGAGAGAGAGAGGAGAGAAGAGAGAGAGGGAGGGAGGGAGGGAGAGAGAGGGAGGGAGGGAGA
>NW_020868780.1:216415-218915 GCF_003789085.1 Penaeus vannamei
CACACTCTCACTAACTTATATACATACATGCAGGATCTTTCCCCCTGAATATGCCCATCTGAATGGGGTGTATCTGTCTGTCCGTCTTATATGCCGTCAAATAATCACGTGTGAATATTTTCTTTCCAAGGGGTATACAAATACACAGGCGAGCTTGAATGAACCCCGGGAATGCTCCGACACACTAACACTAACGACTAACAAGAATAAACTAACGAGGGCCCCTTTTCTCTTGCCAAATAGGTGGGCGACATGATCAGCGTGATCGACATGCCGCCGCCGGAGGAGTCCATCTGGTGGAGGGGCAAGAGAGGGTTCCAGGTCGGGTTCTTCCCTTGCGAGTGCGTGCAGGTCATCGGTGATAAGGTACGTTTTTGTTTTGAGTTTTGCGATTTTTACTGGTTTTGGTTGGATGCGTGGGGATAGGAGTTGGTGGGGTATGTATATGTGGGGGTGGGAGGTGAGGGTATTTGTGTGTGTGTGTGTTGGTGGATAGGTGGAGGGGGTTGATGTATTTATGAGAGAGAGAGAGAGAGTATACAAGACATTAGAATTAGCCAATAAAGCAACTTTACCCCATTTATATGCCATTTCATCCACCTTCTTTCCCCTCAGGTTCCACAAACGATCCAGCCACAGACCCTGACCTTGCCCCCTGCGCGGACTCAGCCTCCTCTGGCCTCAGGACACCAGCACCACACGCTCCACTCAGGCACTCAAGCCCCTACCAAGCCAGTGCTTAGAAAGCACGGCAAACTCATCGCTTTCTTTAGGTGACTCTTTGTAGGATTTGGCCTTTGGGAATTGTTTTTTTCTGTTGGATATATTAGTGAATGATCTCGTTTTTTATACAAATGTTTCTTTATTAGTTTACAGTAATATAGTTTCATGATTTGATAGCATTGGTACATATACCTACATAAATTTGTAAGAACAACCTAGTGGAGAAGAAATTTCCATGACACTAAAGATATTTATTTTTATTTCTAAGATATTATGCATTGATATCAGCTCTTGAAGTGAATGATTTAGACTGTAATCACTTTTATTTTCTTTTTGTTATTTTATACATCTATTTCTAATGTGAAACTTGTTCTAAATTTCCAGGAGCTTCATTCTATCTAGACCATCGCGGAGGAAGCTGAAGCAATCTGGTATCTTACGAGAGAGGGTGTTTGGCTGTGACCTGGGAGAGCACCTCCTCAACTCGGGCCATGAGATTCCAATGGTGCTGCGCTGTTGTGCAGAGTTCTTAGAAGGCCATGGCATTGTGGATGGCATTTACAGGTTATCGGGTATAACATCTAATATCCAGAAACTAAGGTAATTTTTTCATCCTGTTCTTTGCAATTTAGTTGAATCTGTTTTAAGATACATTCATAAAAAGGAAATCAGTGTTCTTCTAGTGAGTATATACCTAATTACCTTATGGTTGGGACTTTCAGAAATGCTTTTGACGAGGACAGAATACCTGATCTGTATGGAGATGAAAGTATCTTACAAGACATCCACTGTGTATCGTCTGTGCTCAAAATGTATTTCCGAGAACTGCCAAACCCTTTGTTGACTTATCAATTATATGAGAAGTTTGTGGCAGCTGTCATGCAGGATGAGGACATCAGATTATTATATTTAAGAGATGTAGTTCAGCAATTGCCTCCCCCGCATTATAGGTATGTGATATTTTTGTTTTTTTTATTTTTTTCAGTTTTGATTTGTATGTTTGACATTCAGTCAGACTTCAAAGTGTGATAGGGCAAGTACTCTGATATAATGGAAGTTAATAGTGTTTTTAGCCTATAAGATGATTACCCTTTAATTCTTTTCAGAACTCTGGAATACCTTGTGCAACATTTGGCAAGAGTAGCGGCACACAGCTGTGAGACGGGCATGACGCCAAAAAACATTGCTATTGTGTGGGCCCCAAACCTCCTCCGGTCAAAGGATCTTGACATGGGTGGTGTTGCAGCTCTTCAGGTGAGAGATAAGGGTAAAAATGGGAATCTCTAGGTATTATTTAATGCTATAAGGAAAGAAAGGAAGAGGAAGAGAAAGAGGGAGACAGAGAAAGGGATGATAAATTACACATGGAAGGGCAGTGAGCTTTGAAAGAATCTGATGCATCATCTGCACATCAATTTGATTTTAATTACCCAGCACTTTATGCAAAATTTATTTCAGTGTAGCTTCCAACTGTGCAATGGATGTTGCTTTTATGTCAGATGATGAGCAAATAGGATGACAAAATCCATGTACAACACTTTCACTGTATGTCCGTGTTGACACTGTTTGGATAATTGTTCTGTTGACACTGTGTTTGGGTAATTGTTCCACAATAGATGTTAGCCCTTTACCCCTTCCTTACTCAGGAATGTGACTGTAACAGGACAATCCTTTGTGGACAATTGAATAAGAGAATGGTTCATACATTCACTTGATTGAGTATGAACCTCCAGTCATATTAAAGGGAATTGATTAACTTCTTGACATGTTGCAAAAA
>NW_020868780.1:226415-227518 GCF_003789085.1 Penaeus vannamei
TTATAGGATATACTTAGATATAGATTACTAGATGATATTGTATGATATGAAAAGAATGCAGCTTATATGTATTTTGAAAAAAAAGTTTAGAAAATGCTTGTCTTTAAGAGACATTTTTTCATAGAGATCTATCAGTCACATGCATTTTTCTTTTAACAATATATGGTAGTCAAGACTTCATATATTTTCTTCGATGTAGGATGACTTGAGTGGCCTGGTCCGTGCGGCTAACAGTAGGTATAACTTTGTCTACCTTAGGGATTTTGAATATAACTCCAGCTCCTTCCTTTTGATGTTTAAACTTTTTGTCTGATATCCACTCGATGAACTTTTTTGTGGACTTGGCAGATTTAAAATCCACCCCAAGGTACTTCTACACTAATTGTTTCCATTCCTAACAGATACTCTCTGGAATACCTCAAGGCATCTTTTAGCACTGGCATACAGCAGTGGCAGCCTCATATGTTTATGAATAACTGCTCCATATGACAGCAGAATATCTCCAGTAGGCTCAAATTCAGAAATTTCAAAGCTAGTCAAAGATAAAATCATAGATTTCTGATGAGGTTTTAACCTTTTTTCCATCCCCATGCAAAATTAGTTAAGGATTCCTGAATGAATTTGGGCTACAATTTTAAATCGGCCCCTCTATCAAAACCTGATGTTGTATTTAGTCTTGGCTTTGTTGCTAAGTATCCTGGTCCTTTGTTAACCTGTTCCTGTGCTGTGCCACTTCAGGACTCAGTGGTGACTGAAGCAGATATTGCACCTTCCTCATCCAAACGCCTGCGACCCGTCAAGTCAGTAGAGTCACTTGTCTCTACCTCGGCTTCACTGCACTCTAACAGGAACTCTCAGGTTTGTATGGAAGGACTGAAGGAAAGATTGAAGGATAAACCAAGAAAATATACTGATAAAACAACAGTTGCAATGGAAAATCTACTTGTTTGCAACTGAAGCTTTGTGTGCGTCTGTGCGTGCATGCGTGCATGTGTGTTGTGTGTTGTGTGGTGTTGTGTGTGTGTGTGTGGTGTGCGTGTTGTGTGTTGTGTGTGTGTATGTGTGTGTGTGTGTGTGTGTTTGTGGATACATATGTGGTATGT
>NW_020868780.1:230118-252618 GCF_003789085.1 Penaeus vannamei
TTTTCAAGAATCTTGTCGACAATAGAGAGCAGTGCAACAGGACGATAATTCTTGACTTCTAATATATTTCCTTTCTTGTGGATTCGAACTACATTACTTAGTTTCCATTTCGATGGCCATTTTCCTTGCTGTATTCAATTATTGAACAGAAGAGCAACTGGGTTTGAAAGCTCTTTAGAGTACCTCTAAAGTAGGCGTGGGCTTATTTCATCTGGACTTACTGCTTATGAATCATTAAGGTCCTTCAGGATTCTTTCTACTTGTCTTTGTTGTCTTTATTTTGGTCAGTTTCTCCCGAGTCATTACTGGCTGCATTGGGGCTGGTTTGTTGGGTTCGACCGCGGTCATTTTCTGGGAAAAGTGTTGTGCCAGTACCTCTACCTTTTGCTGATTAGTAAGTGCCATAGTGCCATCCGGTGTGGTTATAGATGGGACAATTCCTCCTTTAGTTTCTCCTTGCTTTTTTGTGACGTCCAGCATTGTTTGCTTCCAACTTAACTAATTTTTTGCTTATTTTTTTGTCTTTTTCCCACTGTCGTATAGTCCACTTCTGGGTGGCGACCATTTGAGCTGCAGCCTGTCTATGGACTGCCTTGTTGTACTCAGAAGGGTTGCGTTTGAAGTTTAGCCAAACCTTGTACATCTCATCAGATGCCGAATCTCTCTTTCTCTCTCTGTTTCCTCCCCATCTCTCTCTATCTGCCCCCTCTCTTTTCTTCCCCCTTCTCTCTCTTCTCTCTGCTCCTTTCTCCCCTTCTCCTCTCTTCTGTTTCTCCCCCTTTTCTCTATTTCTCCCCCTTCTCTACCGCTTTCTTCCCCCTTCTACTCTCTGTTTTCTCCCCCTTTCTCCTCTCTGTTTTCAGTGAATAGTGAGTGGTCAATCTGCATACGGCACTGCGTCTGGAATTTTGTTGGAGTAAATCATCGAAAAAAAGATGTTCCACATTAAATGGCTTAAGGACTACCTTGTGGACACCAGCTATTATTGGAGTATCTATTCATATCCTTCGCTTCCTATACAACCTACCAACTAGCCTCTCTATCCCACTTGAGAAGTGTAGTCTTTTAATAAGTGCCTAAAAGTTTCCCGTCTATTTACTCTAGGATTTCTTGATAAATTTTGGCAAAGAGTCCATGTATTTGGAGTATCAAAATCACCTTGATAGTGCTCCAATTAACAATGACCCGTGGCGGTGTCGTATTCCATTGCCTAGCCTTTTGATCGGCCTATGTGGTACACTAATTAGAGGAAAAGCAGTAAGAGGTCTGCATGCCGAGTCTCCTTTGACGAAAAGACCATACTGACGTGAAGGAAAAGCAATCGGCTTTGTATTCGAGAAACTGCTCACACAGAGCTTTTAATGGTTACAATTAACTCACTTTGTAAACGACTGGCAAATAGGAAAATTTGTGGACTGGTACAACCCTTGCAGATTTCCAAATAGAAAGGCCCGAAAGAAGCAATGTTTGAGAAGTACTCTGTAAAAGCGATAGTAAGAATGGTTCACTTGCTAGCACAATGTTCGGAAGGATGGTGGACTAAAAGAAATATATTGACGCAGAATACGAGAAAACTGAAAAAAGAAAAAAAAAAAAAAGAAAGATATTGATATTTGGGATAGTTGAATAGAAAGCACAAGTAATACAAGCATTCATTGATATGGGCTTACCGATAAAAAAAATAAAAAGAAATATCAAAAAAAGATTACGTCCAAATGGAAGAACAGACTTAAATCAGGGTCCAAGACATCATAAATTTGATCTGGGACCAAATGGTAGGCAGCAAAAGGTATTCATTGCAGACTCATATTTTCTGGAAAATGTAGAGCAAAGGTATCTGCTTTCTCCATGTTACTAGTGGCTGTAGGTGGTGGGATGAGATCTTCCCGTGATAGGGCTTGCATATTTTTGGTGAGATTCCACCATTCTTTGGATCCAATATTACTACTCTGCAATTTATGCCGCAGATCAGTTGTCCATCGATTTTTTTACCCACTGAAGGGTTTCTTTAAGGCCCGTACTTTTTAAAACCTTTCGCCAGGGCTGGCGAAAGGTTTCGCCGGGCGATCCGGAATTTCGTACTTTTAAAATCATGCCTAGCGAACGTTCGCAGGGCTGGCGAAAGATCATATTGGAACAGTCTGGCGAAGCAAAGGCGCGAGAGCTGTTTGAATACCATTTTCTTGCTTTCAAGTTATAAATTAGGAACATATTTGTATATGATAGGATGTAGGAATCACATTGAAATTATAAAACATCTTAAAATCATAATTTATTATGAAATAACGTATATACATATTTTTTCAAGACCTTCCATGTTCCAGTCGAGAGCTCAAGACATCAGCTGTATTCCTACCCCCTACCCCTACCCCCCACCCCGAGATGACTTAGTTAGATTTAGGTTGTTATTTTGTTGTAAGGATAATGTTCTTTTCACAAATATTACCAGAAGTTTTTTTATGGCGCATGTTTACTTTTTGGCTATAGAAACATAGCTGTAGTGCTCCACCGCCCTATAATGAGGCGTCTTTAATGATACCCTTGTAGGCCTACAGTTCAATATCTTACATCAGTTAGGAATAGTAAAATAGTTATTTTTGAACTCTTGTTAAAGTATAAAGTTATTTTTTGTATAGAAGTATAAGGTTGATATAGTATAGTATAAAGTACTTTTAAAACCTTTCTCAATGCTGGCGTTTCGCCTGGCGAAGCTTCGCCAGGCCGAACATCTGAGTGAGGGAGGCCTTACTTTTTTAAACTAAAAGGCAGGTGTTCGCCAGGCCTGGCGAACGAAAGGGGTCGCCAGGCGCTAACATCTTGGATTCCTGCTAAATCTAGCGCTTCGGCGAATAAAAAAACGCGAGAAAAAGCAAAAGGTTTTTAAAGTACGGGCCATAAAGTTAACCTTGTTATAGTATAAAGTGTAGTATAGCATAAAGTATAAAGTTAAATTTGTTATAGTATAAAGATACTTTCAACTTCTTTGTTATAGCATAAAGTTAAATTTTAACTCCTTTGTTATAGTATAAAGTGAGACTATTGTGGAAACAACATTTTCGTCTTCTCTCGAGGTTAATAATTAAGTGTAGGTTATGTTATGTGCACTGCAGATGTAAACAAATTTGCGCTAGATTTAGCGGGAATGCAAGATGTTAGCGCCTGGCGAACGTTGGGTTTAAAAGTAAGGCCTCCCTCACTCAAAGGTTCGCCTGGCGAAGCTTCGCCAGGTGAACGCCAACTGCGAAGGTTTTAAAAGTACGGGCCTAAGTCATTTGCAAGCTTGTTTGTGAACACTTTCGTTGCTGCTCGATGAACTTTTCTTGAATTGTCTCCAGGATTCATACTTTGCTTTGGTCGCATTGCGGCACTGATTGCCAAACCAGGGTGGGTCGTCAGGCTTTTCCACGCAACTCCTATGAGAGACATACTTTTTCTGAGTGCCCAGGAGCTTGTTTGTTAACCTGATCCTCATACTGTCCTGCAGCAGTATGTTCCAGTCTGTATTTTGCAGATCTACTTTTGCAGCCTACCAGTTTTCTCTGATCCTCACCCACGTCAATGACAAAGCGAGTGAGAACAGCATTGTGGTCAGAGGTTCTGTGCTGAGAGGTTTACAGCTGAAAAGTAAACTGTGAATATCAAATAAGACTGGATCCACGAATGAACCCAAGTCGCCTGTAGGAAAGTCTACATGATTGTGCAGCTCTTACACAGTTAAGGTGTCAAAAGCATTTTGCACAAGGCGCTGATTCCAGTCATTAGTATTATATTGGAACAATTGTAATGCAGCATTAGGTTATCCAAGTTCGTATGGAGATATTGAATCAGATAACTACCTTGCCGGTGAGGCCTATACATAACACACAGAAGGATGGATTGTTTCCTTGCAGATATGATTTCGAAAAACATTATTTCAGGGATGTCAGGAAGCACCGGGGAGAGTGGTTATATATGGAGATCCTTTTTAAAGCATACTGCCACTCCACCTTTTTGTCCATTGACACGATCTCTGCGTTCCGTTCCCATTGACTATCCAGAGATTTTACATTATCCCTTGGTCACTGTGCTATCAAGGAACGTCTCTGTACGTACTATGATGCCAGGCTTCTCAGAGTGTCATGAGAATTAACTCTTTTATGATGGTGCGAAGACCGCGTACATTAGCCGAAAGAAGGGTTAAGGTTTGTTGGCAGCGCCGCATTTGAGAATATTGATAGGTGTGGGCGGGTATGAATGGACCTTGTAATCCTCTGTAGTATTCCTCACCGTAGTAAGGAATTTGAGTAAGAGTGGGAGGTAGTAGACTGTACTAACTTACTTTGAAATGACTGAAGCAAATCTGCTGTATGGTTAGTCTGTTCGCTAAGTAATGATAAGAAGAAAGATCTCTGCTTCTCAGCAATACGTGTACGACAGTCTGCTCGTGTGTGCCAAGTTTTATGACAGAAATCACAATTCAGTTTTGATCTGCAGTTGTCAGAAGTATGACCCCTTCTTCGGCATAAACTACAGAAGGAAGTCCTTGCAGAGTTTTGTTTTAAAGGGTGAACTTTCTAAATCTCTTGCAAGTCACTGCTTTGCTTTGTGGCCTGAGGGTCGTGTGTATTTATAACTGCCGAGGCACGTTTGGCAGTGAACTCTTCAGAGTTTTGTCTTTGCTTGTGCATAACAAGGGATTTCCACCAGATACTGTCTGAGGAGCTTGCTCGCACAGCATCAATGCGCTCAGGAATAGCGCTATAAACCGTACTCCTTTTTGTTGGCTCTTGGATGTTGCTGACTGTTGCTGCATTGCTGTTAATAAATTGCAAGGCCTGAACAATGGAGTTTCTGGTGCCTACTAGAGACTCGAAGAACCTCTTAAGGTTCGGACCAATAGAGATCGTGCTTCGGTATTCTTTTCGCATGAGCTGTATGTCTTCAATGCAGCTCTTACTGAGTTCCTCCTTTCTAGATTTACACTAGTGGCGTCATCTGAAGTATCTGGATCGCTAGGAAAAGGGAGAGTTTTTGTAGAAACGAATTCTATCGGGTCTGATATCCCAGCAGAGTTTCTAAGTTACCACGTAACTGCAGACGAAATCATTTCCATCTAATGTACAAGCAGCATGACAAACATTAGGGCAGTTCACAGTGTCGCAGGGGATGAAGTTGGGGTTCTTTCCCACTTTCCCACACACACTACACCAGTTCTTTAGGGAGATTCCACTGATGCCCCTCAGGCCGGCCAATCAAGCGGTGTTGAGTATCAACAAGCACAACTGGATTATGGCAGTGGCAGAGAGAGCTTTTTCTGAAGCTAAAATCGTGATGAGAATGGCCAGTTATGGTGGTCCGGTCCTTAGCTAAACTTAGAATTTGCTTGCTGAAGGGGGGAGGTAGGGATGGGTCATAATCAAGGAGGCTGGTCGGTGTTTTCACCCAGAGCCGAGTTCTCTTTGCAGATCCACCGAGGGCAGTGTCACATACCCAGTAGGAGGTGGGGGATGAAAAAGAGAAATAAATAGGGACAAAGAAAAAGTAATGACAAAGTGTAGCAACAAGAGCGGAGGTTGCTTGAAGGTTTGTCGTTCCGACGGTCGTTTACTTCCTGCTAACGACGATGTAAACAAAGGGCGGGAGGTGGCCACGGACCGTGCTGCCCGGGAGATCGCCACCGAGTGAGGAGTTAAATGTCTTAATATCAACCTTTACAATATGAGGTTGAGTTAGTTTATATGCGAGTGGCAGTGATATCCACACAAATAGTAGCAAAAATCTAACTCAGTATGTGTGATATTTTTTCTATGAAATAGAATAAGATCAGAGGAGCCGATGTAATTTCAGTGCTATTCGCCTCCCCCCCCCCTCTCTCTCTCTCTCTCTCTCTCTCTCTCTCTCTCTCTTCTCTCTCTCTCTCTCTCTCTCTCTCTCTCTCCTCTCTCTCTCTCTCTCCTCTCTCTCTCTCTCTCTCTCTCTCTCTCTCTATCTATCTATCTGTTTTTGGTCCCTTTCGCTCCCATTCTTTTTCTTTCGCTCTCTTCCTCTTTTTTCTCTTTCGTTTATCATTTTCCTTCCTTTCTTTACTAATGCTTTTATCTCACACAATTCTCCTATATTTTCTTCTTCTTTCGATTTTTTTTCTTTTTTTTTTTCGTTTGCCGTATTTCTCTTTTTATCTCAATGTCTGGCTCCGCTTCCCTTTCTTTATCTCTTAGTTTTTCTTTTCTCACATTTCTCATCTGTATTATTTTTATCTCTCCTATCACACCCATTTTCTTTCCTTTTTTTCTCTCTTTTCTGTCTCCTGATTCTGTCGCGTTACATAGAACCCCCTTCCCCACAATACAGGGACTGTTGATGCATTTCAGGTCAGAATGGACACGAATGCGCGTAAAATCTGGCGGTTCAGCATTGGCAGCAGAGAGCAGGATGAAGGCCGAGAGATCAGGAGGCTGAGGAGCAGGAAAAGGAAATCGATGCCGGACATATGCGACCACCACGAGTTCTCCTCCCTGCCTCCTGCCGTACCCAGTAGGCCCGTGGCAGGTAACTGGAGGCGGCGTCGAGGTTGCCAGAGGGCTGTGTACTCGTGTAGTGGTGTGGTGTAGCGGATTTTATGGGGTGTCTAATGAGGGCGGGGCCGCCCTGTAGGCCCTCGTTAACTCGGTGTAGTGTAGGGTTCAGGCTATGCCAGAGGGCTGTGTACTCGTGTAGTGGTTTGGTGTAGCGGGGGTGTCTAAGGGGGGGGCGGGGAGGTTAGGGCGCTGTGTACTCGTGTAGTGGTGTGGTGTAGGGATTTTTATGGGGTGTCTAAGGGGGGGGGGGCGGGTCGAGTTACAGGGTCTGATGTACTCATGTAGTGTGGATGTGGTGTCGGGGGTGGAATGCGGATTGGGGGGGCTGTATTTGTAGTATTTCTCGTTTTTATTGTTAATTGGGTTGTTTTTATTTATCACCTTCATCGTCTGTATCAGTATTTGGTATTTTATTATGGTTGATATTATTTTATTAATATTTTTACTGTTATTGTTGTTCTTTTGTTGTCATTATTATTATGATCATTAGTATTAGCGTTTGTATTGTTAGTATTAGTTTTGTTACTAATGATTAGTAGTATGTTATTATTTTTTTTATTGTAGTTGCTATTATTATTTTTTTTTTCTTTGTTATGATATATTTATATATTATTATTATGATTGTTTTTGTCATACTTGTTATTGTTGTTGATATTGTTATTATTCTTATAATTATAATTTTCATTGCAGTGATAATGAGGGTTACTACTGTGGTTATTGTTGTTATTGCTATCATTATTGTTTTCATATTGTTTTTGTTTATATTGCTATATTCTCTTTATTATTAAGCTTATTATATCATTGTTTCCTGCCTGTTATTGTTATCATTATCGTTATCACTGTTAATTTCTTTGTCATTATCACAGGTATGATGATTCTCATGATCACTGTCATTTTTATGATTATGACTGATATTGATATATTATTTATTTATGGTTGATAATTTTATTATTGTTGGTGTTATTTATTGAATTGAATTATCATTTTCTTTATTATTGTTATTTTCATTGTTATTTTTATTGTTACTGGTATTATCATTATTTTTTTTGTATTATCATTAATTTTCTCACTATATTTTTATCAACTTTTGATTCAGTAATTTATCAGTGGCTGAATTTTTATTATCATTATTTAATAGTAGGTTTATGATGCTGATTTTTGTTGTTATTATTGTAATTATTATTTTTTAATTATTTTTTATTATTATCAATATTAGTTATTACTATTATCATTATAATTATTGTTATCATTATTGTTATTCCTGTTTCATTGCTGTTATTGTCAAAAGTAATAGTCAAAGTCAAATTACTTAATTCCTTTAAATAAATAGTTCTTCTTTTTACATAGATAGTAACAGCATACAATAATACAGAAATAGGAGAAACAATACAAGATACATTATTAGGAGATTTTTTAAATATAATGATATAGAATACGATGGTCACATCATTAAACATAGATTTGCATGCTTTGGTTTTGCAATTAGATGCCTGATGTCACTGACAGTTTCAAAGATGCTCCTTTAATTTCTTTCTGAAAGTTACTCACTTGGTTGGAGATGTTTTTAAGATTTTATGGTAGTGTTCCTGATTTTGGAGCTTCGGATTTGCATTTATCTTGACCCTGTTTCCGTGCATGATCTCTTGACGTGTAGAGATGTAATTTGTCTGTCTGTCTGGTATGCATGCCTGTTTTGTTACCAGTTGTATGTAGAGGCATTAACCTAGGAGGATTGTCTCCCTATATAAATTTGTGAATGCATATATGTGTGTCATATTGACATTTTTGTTGATTTTTTAACCATTTTAATTGTTTATATGGGGGGGGTTATATGTTTGTTTGATTATATTGCCTATTGTCACTCTTGCTGCAATGTTTTTTAGTTTCTGTGCTTTTTGTATTTGAGTTTTGTTGGTTGAGCCCCATTTGTTGGAACAGTGGTTTATAATGCAGAGGGCAAGGGTTTGTACAACAGTAATTCTCATGTCAGTAGGGATTTTGTTATTTATGTGAATTAGGTGTATTAGTGTGCCCATTATCTTTTTGTAAATGTGTCTCAAAAGTCATATATCTGTCTGTGTACTAGATCTTTAACAGTTATGCTTGGTTTCATATGGTAGCCTTCAAATTTTATGCCGTTTTTTGGTATTTTGGTCTGTTTTGTCAACTACCTATAAATATGCATTAAGTTTTATCAGGATTTAGTTTGAGGCAGTTGTTATCAAAATATATTTTTGCTTCTGTGAGTCTATTGAGTGCTTCTTATCAATTCATTTAAATTATTTATAGGGGCAGCATGAAAAAACTTAGTCATCAGCATACTGAACAAGGAGACAGTTGCTTGCAGTGGTTGATAGGGGGTTAATGAATATAGTGAATAAAATTGGTCCTAATATTGAGCCTTGTGGGACACCAAAAGCGACTGGTTTCTTAGATGACATATTATCATGAATTTTGATTGACTTGTGTTCATGTGGATAGATATCTTCTAAAGCAATAGTTGTAAATTCCAAGTCTTCATTTTCTTAAGCAATATTTCATGGTTGACACTATCAAATGATTGTGGTAGATCACACGATGTTCGTAGATTTATTTGATTTTTGTCTATGATGTCATAAATTTTGTGTGTGATTCTTAATAATGCTGTTTCAGTGGATGGCTGACTTCTAAACCCATGCTACATTTCTGGAATGTGGTGATTGGATTCTAAGTATGTTCATGGTTGATTTGCAACAGTGTTTTGTAGCACTTTAGATATCACTGGGGGTAGATTTATAGGATGATAATTATTAATTTGTTCTGTTCTTTTTGAGAGATTTGTAAGCATTATATCAGTTATGTATAGCTCTTTTGATGTCCTCATTTATCCATGGAGTGGCTGGACGTCTAACAATTTTGCTCTTATAGAAAGCAGTGGCATCAATACTATTTTTAGCACATTCGATAGAATCTCTACTTGTCTGTTAAAGTCGTCTGTTGTTAAAATTTTTAAGAGAATCGACTGGCTGGCATTGATATTTTGACTTAATAACTGGGATTGTAATTTGTCCGGTCAAGTGATGTTTTTATGACAGGTGATCTGCAATCTGGCAAGGGATAACATCAGTATAGTACATGTGTTTTATATAATGACATCTGGTATGGATGAGGTGTTTTCAGTGATCCTTGTAGGTTTATTTATAAGTCAATATAATTTGTACTTCCTAATTATCCCAGCTAACTCTTTATTTGGTTTATTTAAGTCTTCATTAATGTCACCTAAGATGAAAAAAGCTTTCTTTTCATTGAAGTTTCTCTAAAAACATCTTCGAGGATGTCAAATAATTCAGATGTAGCATGAGGGTGTCTATGAAGGAAGGATACATACTGCTTTATTTACACCTGTAGTGGAGATCTTATTTGATTTAAGGGTGTCTTTCACATAGATGCATACTCATCCACCTCGCCCTGCATCACATCTATAAACATTGAAATTTTGAATGTTAATGAAATTACTTTGCATTTCTTGATGAAGCCATGTTTTTCTAATGCAAAGGATGTCTGTGTTTCTCTCCATAATCATTTCAATTTCTTCAAATTGACCAAGAAGGGACTGCTCATTAATGTGGTATTGAAATAGACTACTTGTTGCCATTTATCTTACTTTTCATAAAACTACCAAGCAGAAATACCAGCAAACTTTCATAATATCAATTGCTGATTACTACTGCTGCTGCCTCTGCTTCTTTCGCCTCTATTTCTTCTTCATTTTTTTTTTTTTTTTTTTTTTGAAAGCCTGTGGATGGGTGGGAAGGTCTGGCTGGCACTGTGAGGGGAGTGTGATGACAGGGTCATGTTGTGATCAACGGCAAGGGGATGATGTGGTAGAGAGGTGGCAGTGTGAGGAATAGAGAGGGTTGGCAGGGTGATTGTGTTATGGAGGAATGGTAGAGTGACAATGTGGTTGACAGATGGCAGGGTGATGGTGAGGTGGATGAATGACAGGTTGATTGTGTGGTGGTAGTGTGGTAGAGGGAGGGATGATGGTGTGGTGGAGGAATGGAAGAGTAGTGCCTTGAGAGAGGAATGTTGAGGTGATTGTTTTGTAGGGAAACAGCTTGATGATTGTGTGTGGAGTGATGGCAGAGTGATTGTGTGGTGGATTAATGGCAGGATGATGTAGTAGGGGAATAGCAGAGTGTCATTGCAGTAAGGGGTTAGAGTGAGGTGTAAGAAATCATATAGAACTTGCACCATTTTCTTTCATTTCTGTTTGCATATTATAATCTCTGATAGCTAAATTCCAAGGGTAATAATTGTAGATAATATCTTATAGAAGGAAGAATCAATTAGAGTATGTTTTTTCATTGATATTTGATCAAATCATTTACACTTTACTAATCAGACCCACCTTTATCAGGCAGGTACATTTGGCACAAGTGTGAAGAATACCAACACACTCTACAGTTTACACTTTAATAGAAAACCCACAATACATAAACCAGTGTCTTCATGCCTGTATTTTACTATATTGCCTGAAGATGAAATCCAGGAATATTTTTGAACTTTTCTCACATTTTGATAAATTTTGTTTGTGCATAGTGGATATTCTACCACAACATATGTGTAGATGATAGTGGCACTGCATTAAATTGTTGTATTTCCTTTACGATGGATCTTTTTAGGCTTTGTTTATTTTCAGGAACAAGGAGAACAGTTAAGCCTATTTTAGATGTAGCAGATTTTAGTCATTCAGACTGAATGAAATTGTTGGCTAGCTGAGAAAGTGTGCATCATCTGTGACCTCCTTTTTAGAGCATTGCCACTGCGTCAATTAGTTGACCTTATGTTACTTCACCTGATTTCCCTGTTCTTTGAATTCCTGTGATTTTTTTTGTTTTTTTGTTTTTAGATTGATTATGTATTATTATTAATTATTATTATTATTTGTTATTAATATTGTTATCAACATAATTGTCATTAAATACTAATAAATCAAAAAGAATCATTCCAAAAATCAAGGAAAAGAGAAAACAGGTGATAAATGAACTAAAATCACAATCATTACATGCCATCCCCAACAGTGGTGGGTTGATATAATTTTAGGATTTGTTCAAATTTAGTGTAACAAGTGAGGATTCAATACATTCAAAATTCCAAACAGTTTTCAAGTGGTTGATTCATTTTTAATTATATTATTCTTTTTTTCATTACATTGTTTTCACTAACGCAGATTGTATGTTAAAATGCACATTTTAATTGTAGTGGACAAGGCAGAACTTGGGCACTAAATTATGAATTTCATATTAAAGTCAGTCTGACAGAGATAGGACTTTCCTCCCTTGGGAAGGGGCACTAAGATGCAACTATAAGTAGTTGCTAAAATACATAACCAACAATTATTGAAGCAGTACAGAATAGAAATCAACACCAAATTGTAATTTATGAATGTTGGACTTATGATAGACAACAGTGAAAGGTAACTTCATAGATGAGTTAGGGCAGTAACACAGTGAAATGTTATACCTTTATTTTGTCTTGTTTTACAGAGTCATCTTTAAGAAGACTTAGTGGAAATGAAATTACTTTCAAGGAAAAGCTAGGAACATTCCTCCAGAAGTTTAAAACAGGTAGGAAAGGGAGTATTATATGGATCTTTTTATTTAGCTACTGAACTTTAAAATGTGTATTGCAAGAAAAATGTTTGTTTCATTATTAAAGTGCTATAGACTCTGTTAGGATAATATTTAGAATTTGTTGCCTTAATTACCATAAGGTATGTTTTCTTTACTTTTAGTTAATACCTATTAACCAAGTCTTTACATTTATCAACTGCAGCATTGTCTTAAGTAGACTTTATGATCCTGTCTATGAGAGGTTAAATAAAAAAAATCACTAGTTACATAGGGTTCACTATTTTTTACAATGTCTTGAAGGTTATGTCGTGAACATGCAACTGTTTGTCTCTCTCCAGATTTTTCCTCATTAACTGTAAAAGCCCAAAGTTCCCAGAGAGTTGAACCAGAAAGAAGCCAGTCTACCAGTAGCTGCAGTAGCCCTCCACAAGGTTCATTGCCGAACAAGAGGAAAAAGTCAGTAAAGACAAAATCTACATGTAGTACATCAGGCTTGAAGACCCCTGTATGGAAGAACAAGCCCAATCCTTTGAGCAGAAGCTTAGATCGTACAAGGTTAGAAGAATTGTGTGGGAGTAGCAGGAGCTTGCCAACCAGGCCTAGTGGATTTGGGGCTGAGGAACCTTTGTCATCACCTAATTACCTGTGGAAAAACAGAGGTCCCAGTGGCAGGTCTCTGTCACAAAGGGAGAAACACACAATGAATAACAATTACTTGCAGGAACACTGTTCAAATCCAAGTGAAAAGGAAAAAATTAGTGCTATAACTTCCCAGCAGAAATTCAAGTCGCCAAATCAGAAACTAACATGTATCTCCAGCAAGGTGAATAATAAAGGAGTAATCTCCATGGAGTCTATGTCAGATGCTTTAGGACTGATAGTGGCCACAGGTATATACACAGGGGTCAAAAACTTGTATGAAAAGATCTGGTATCAAGAAGAAGCTGGTATTCATGGGTTGCAAAATTACATTGTTGAAGATATTATGCAGTTAGGTGAGGCTGGTGAACAAGCCACACGTTTCCTTTTGGCTGAGATGTCATCCCAGCATTTGAAACGCCTTGTTCATGGTGCCGTGCTCATAATTTGTGATAATTTGCAGGATGTGCATTGAATTGTTTAGATATGGAGGTTGGTCTATTTTCTCTTTTCTAATGTGATACAGCCATGAATTCTGTATTTTTGTGGTATAAGGACTAGTAGTTTGCAAGCCTGAGCAAGCATTGAAGACAAAAAGCATAACCTCAAATACACACAGATTTCAGCCATGTTCCGGAAATGACAATGAAATAGTTTGTTTTTACGAGAAATTCCTTTTGATTATGTCTTTCACACTCATGTTTTATGTAAATGGTTAAGAGAATCATTCGCAGACTACCCCTGATCACTTATTACTTGTTTAAAGGGCAGACAGTGCAGGGGTTATCTTTTAGTGCACACACTACTTTTTAATGTAATGATTTGACAGTATGAAAGTTCAGACAGTCATTGGATTTAATTGCTTTCATTTTTTGTTGACTTAATATTGCCTTGACTTCTATCTGTATGAAACAAAAGGTTTGAATAAAAGAAAGATAATAATATTGTTTTTACTGTAATTTCTTGATAAATGAAAGTGGAGTAGCTAATTTGTTTATTTAATGCAATTACTTTGGGAAGGAAGTTACTTTAGAGTTCTTCGCTAAAGTATTACCCACCTTGTTATTAGCTTGCCAGTTTATACATGAAAACTGATTTCTATATGCTTCTCATTTATTATTTTATCTTATTCAAACTATAATGTTTGGATATACATGTATATCTATTTTGAGAACTAACTTCATTTTTTCACTGACAAAAGAAACCTACATTAACGTATCAGTATTTTATTTCAGATAAATATCTGAATGTATTTTCCAGTGATATAAAGTTCATATAAATATATATGAAGGTTAATCTGAAAGTTTTACCTTCAGAAAATTGCATTGCTTTTTTCAGTCTGTATAGAAATTGGTCATTTGTCTTTCGGCAACTCTATCCTTTGGGTTGCTTCATCTGGATTTATGTTTGTTATTTATCTTCAGGTCCTGAGAAAATAAAAAGTTACCATTATTATGTGGTCTTTTGATGCTTAGATTTGGCTTATGTGCGGTTTATGAGATCCTTGTTTGGTTTCTTTCTTGTTTTGAAGCCAAACAAGTTGTAGTGTCATTGATCCAAAAGTGATTTTGGCTTGATAAAATGGTGGAGGGTTGGAGGCCAGAAAAAGCTTGTGGTGTTTGAGGAATTGCATACTCAGCGGTCTTGGTATGGCTGCAGTTAGTAAGTGGGGAAGCTGCTGTTGTATTTCCAGTTTGTTTCCCTTCTTTCCCAGAATGCAGAGATGCAGAGATGACACTTTCTGTACATTATCTTTTGCAGTTGATGTAACCGATTTTATTTGATAGATAGATATTTATTTAATACCAATCAGTAGCCTATTCTAGACAGGAAAAGATGTAGAATATACTGACACATGTTAAGGAATCTTATTCAAGACCATATGAATACTGGATCTGTTTTGGGTATCAAAAAGGATCTCTATATTATTGATTGGCCAAGGAAGCTAATTTAAGATATGGTTTCTTGCCTAGTATATGCTGCATTATGTGATAATCTAGGATCTAGTTTTATTGATTTTTTTCAGGTATATATTAAGGGAGAATGATTTAAGATAGGCAAATTTTTAGGTTACACATTCATATAATCATAAATATAAATGAATGATAGATGTAAGTTTCAATGACAAAAGTTATTTAAAACTTACTGAGGTAGTATTTTAAATGAGGAATAAACTCCATTATGTTGCTGATTATATCAAGGAAGGAAATGCTGGCCATGGGTAACTAGGATAACCTTTTTTCTAATAACTTGCACTGAATATCACTGGATGCATTAGTTTTATGAAAATACTTTAAAATTATCTATAGCAGATATGCACAGTAAAAGTTTATACATAAAGAATAATTCATTATTTATGAATAAAACAAGGTTTCTTATTTCATAACAAAGTATTAGTTATCAAAAAAGTCTTATAGATGTTTACCCATTGTTACTGGTATGTGTAATACCAACTGTAGTTTTCTTTTGTCAATTATGTTTACACATAGATGGGTCCACTAGGGCTTAGCTCTATAACTAGCCCTATGTGACAGTGACTGCACCTGATTTACCCTTCTCTTGAGTTCTTAGGATTTTTTTCTAAAGCTATTAATATTGATATTGTTATCATAGGCATTATAATGGTTATAATGTGATTAACAATACTAATAGCGATAATACAAACTTAAATATTTACTTTCCAAAAATCAAGAAGGGTAAACATGAGATAGGTAAGACTAGTAAGTAACTCCTTGCTGATTACTCACTATGTGTAAAGACAATTAATATATAAAATGGAAGACCAGCAGTGGACATGGCATGTCTTTGGGTGTATAATTATTAATAGAAAAACAACTTTGTGGACATGCCAAACTTCACAATCAGTGACTTTTAAGGCTGTGAAGAGGATAAACAATTTCTTGTCTGAAAAATAACTTTTTTCCCCATTTGCTGTTGAAGTTTTTAAAAGGGATAATATTGAAAAATATATATAAAATCATATTTATTTATTTCTACACTTGTACATTCTCTTACCCTAATATAAACAGCAAATATTAGTGATGAAGGAGAAAATAAATGATACAATGTTGTTTTTCCTCAGCAGATGTTAAATTAAGCAAAGATTCAAGGAAATGTCATGCACAGGAGATCCAAAGACAAAAATGTAAATAAAATTTTGTCTCCCTTTCCCACATGCTTGACATTCTGAGGGAAAATAACAAATGAGTTACTTTAAACCTACTTTCACAAAAGTAATAAACATCTTAGGCTAATGTGTGTTAAAGGCATCATACATTTGTGAGTGTCAAGACATTGTACAGCTATTGTGAGACAGGTCAGGAAAATAGACATTTCAGTTAACCCTAATCTCCTATCTCGGTTTATGATTATTGTCACAGGGGGACTGAAGGATGGGAAAATGTATCTAATGTGTTAATATGTAATTTATATGATATGACTCGTGTGTTGGGGCATCACCTGACATTTTGATTATTAATCCGTAGTAAGGTGGAACTATTATTATTTAATTATTTTGTCAGTTAATCTGTTTAAAAGTTTTGGTCACTTTATATGGTGTTCCCACAATACTGTTTTTTCTTGCTTTTAAATCTATTTTTCACTTAAAAGAAGGAAGAAGGAAGATGTGTCTGCATATGTGATGAATGAGTTAGTTGAAAGAAAAAAAAAATCCCATATCTTATGAAAATTTATGAGATCTGTGAGATCTTTACATGAGATGAATGTATGGATGACAAAAAAAAAAGTGTGAAAGCTCTCTGGGCTGTATCAATGATAACTAAATACATTCTAGCATAGTATACCTTTATACTAAAAAAAAAAACTTGGTTTTTGTTTTTTTTCTCAAAATGTTCACAATAACACTGGTTTTAGTATACTTGATATTTCACATTCTTTAAAAATTATTAATTATCTTTTAATATTTCTTTATAGATTTTTTTTATGTCATATTTGACCAAGTTATAACAGATTCCAAGAATTTGTAATCCAGTCTTTACTGGACTTCCATTTTGGCTCGAACTTTGGCATGGATCTTCTGGAATTCACAAGATGGCGTCTGCTCATTCTCCACATTGCCCTTTTCAGCTTTCTCCATCTGCAGCGGAAGAATGTTGTGTCTGAGTCATGTGTATGGTTAAGCATTTTAGAAAATACTGTCAGTTAAATTCATCCTAAAGAATGGCCTGTCCATATGATATACATGTTTATATTTCTCAAGAATTTTCAATTGTTAATAACATCCTTTTCAAAACTGCAGTACATTTATGCGGCAGTTTATTTCAAATCTATATAATGTGACCATTTATCTTTCCAAACAGGAAGATTGCTTACACATTAGTAAATAAATACATGAAAATAAGTACATACGAATATGAAAATCATCATTCAAATCCAATCCCGAGAAAAAAGTGGTCACAAACCTGTTCAATTTTTTGAGCTCTCTCATCTAATGCCTTCTGGAAGGGGGTCATTTCAGCTTGCTTCTTCTCCTGCTGTTCCCTTAACACCTTCTTGTCATTGTGTTTCTCCATGGCCTTCTGCAACTCTGTTTTCTGGTTTAGCACATTGACGCCCCTGCAAGACAAGTATGTTCGTTAGATAACTTTTTTCCCATCCTATACATAAGTGAGAAATCGTTAAGTGCACAAGTCCTGAAAATCATTAAATTTTACAGATTTTGAACATATTTTCATTTATAAATCAAAAATAATTCCCGTTAAAAAAATCGCTTCTACGTTCCAGAAATGTATATAGCTTGATCTTTTCTTTAAAATAGTCATTTATTATAAAGATTAAAATTATTAGTTTCATCTGTACTATTTTGACGAAAATTGTGGTGAATTATCTTGTCTGGCATTCCCTACAACCAGCCAAAGGATAAAAATAATAATAATAATGATGATAATAATAATAAATCAGTTTCCCTTACATCTTCTGGTTAAATTTGAGTTCTCTGTGGAGATTCATTTTGTCTGACGATTCGAGGCAGGGGTTGACTAGCTTCTTGGGCATGATGAGGCCGCGACCGTCCAGCCGTTCCGAGGCCGGGTGCTGGCCCTTCTCCTGCTCTTTGTTGTTGCTGCTGCTGTTTCTGCAAAGACACTGGCTTTTAGCTCCTTTCCTTCCGCTTCTCTCGAGTATCACGAGTATTAGATCTCTTACTGACGTAGCTTCTAACCGCTTTCAATATTGTCAAGTATGAATTCTTACAAGGAAGGCAAGTAATACCCGTATGGCCATGTAGCTTAAAAGAATGGATTTATACATCATGCAACATTGAACAAAGAGCTGTATAGTAAAATATAAACAAACAATAATAATACAAATAATAACATCGCAAATAACTTACGTGTTCACTTTATTGTTCCTAGCGACCATACTGCTGACGCTGGAGGGCTGAGTCTCCCTCTCGTCGTCGCTGTAGTCTGGCTCGGGGATCATGGCGCCGTACACTACTTCTGTCGGGGTTAAAAAGTCTGTTAATATCAGAGTCGTAAAATCGAGCACGGTCGACAATAAACAAGTCGAGAGAGAACCAACATGCTGTATCGTAACTATTTCATAGGCATGTAGTCACTGTGCTAGAATAAAGTACAGTACTATAAACTACGGGAACCTTGTAGTGAAAACTTATGGGCCGAAACCGTAGAGTTTACCGACGGCTTGATACTAAAATCGTACAGCAATACGATACTCATTCTACATACTCAAATATGTGAGCATACAGATAATAAACAACCAATCCGTAACTATAACTCTGGAAATGGAACAGATAAAACACTTCTCCTACATGCAGCAGCAGCAGCAGCAACACAAGGTCAACACTGCAACGCTCAGTCGCATCAGCCACAGCATGGAGTATTCGAGCTCACGTTTCTGGTGAATTTGAACTTTCTGCCAATGAAGTAGACTTTCTTTTCTGTCTCTCTTTCACTGATTTCTGTCTCTTTTGTGCCAATTGTTTGCCGAATCGACGGAACGAGCTCAAATAACCACACGTCATGCAAAAGACCTGAAAACTGCCCAACGCAGGAGCGGCTGCTACAAGAACTAAGCACTCGCGCAGGTTGCTACAGTAAGTATTAACCGAGCATGACGAGGGGGATAAAAATGGTTAAAAACATTATTAAAAATACATGCAAACACCTAAACATACAATAAAAAAAAAACTTAATGCGCCAAGATGTGTCGCAAGTAAACTCAACTTAAGCGATTTGTTTTCTTCCCCAAGAAAATGTAGCTTCTTGTCTTGTTGTTTTCGTGTACAGCTAATTCTTATTAAACTCCGTGTCTTTTTTGACCCATAAACTATAATGACAGTAATCAAAGAAAAGAAAACGAAGAATAGTCAGAGAGAATGGTTAAATGTTCAACATGGTTGGATGTACAACTAGTGCTGCCGCCGGGCGGACACTGCGGCAGGAGCACGGTTGAATGAGAAAGAAAGAGAAGGAACGAGGAGCGGAAAAGGGTAGTAGTAATTATAAAAATATCTGATAGAGGAAACATAAGAAAATGTAAGAAAAGACGGCTTAAAAGGGAGGGCCGACATGCAGACACTAATGAAAGCTACAGCAGATCTTGACATTCCCTTTCCACTCGAAATTAAACAAACTTTGTTCGTAATGAATCCATAAACTGTTTGATGTGAACGTGTCATGTAAACAATATGGGATAGCGTGCTGTCTCTCTCTCTCTCTCTCTCTCTCTCTCTCTGTCTGTATGCAACATCACAGCTGGAACTAGAGTAGTAATAAACACAGGAAGTGCGCAACACTCTCTAGAGGTAACATCTACGAGGACATCTGAAGGAGAAGAGGACGGGGAGGGAACTCGGCGTTACCTCGGCCCTGCTGCTCGAAGAAGGCCAGCTTCCCCTTGATGCTGGGCACCTCCTCAACGGGGGCGCGTATGTACTTCTTGAGGGGCATCTTAACCGAACTGGAGTCAACCTTAAGCTCTTTTACGAAATCTCGTGCTTGCCTGCTTGCTTGTCTCTTTGTTTTGCCTTTTATTTACACTGCCAAAGTTCACGCTACCCTTTTGTTTCACCTTTCGCTCGCGGCCTTAGAGCCTCAGCGAGTCCAGCGGAGCGAGTCCTCGCAGCCGTGAGAGATCCCGGGCACTTTGTTCAAACACTGAAATGCACAAAACATAAAAGGAAACGTTTTTTTTCTCTTCTATTTCCTGAGTTTCTTCTTCTACAAAACGTCACACCAGCCATCCGAACACCCTATTTCCCGCCGATATGTGGTTGTGGGTCAAGTCTCGCGTTTTCTTAACACTCGCGCGCACTAGGGCTTCCTCCTGAACGCGGAGGCGGCGCGGCATTAACCTCCGGTCCCGGGCGGGCTCCGAGGCACGCCCGCCACGTCGCTCTCTTCGCCACCAAACGAACGGTCACCGCCGCTGCAGATCACGGCAAAAGGGAAACACACAAACGGTGAGGGGGGGGGGAGAAGGAATCACCCCCATCAACTCTATATTAATCCCCTCTCCCTCACCCACCTACCCACCCCCACCCAAAAAACACACAAAATCCCAATCTACGACCCCCCTCTCCCCCTCCCCCCCTTCCCCCCCAGCTCTCCCGTACCCCAAAGTGACCCCGCCCGCTCCCAGCAACCCTGCAAGCGCCCCGAGTACCTGGGGTCAGCACGCCGCGTATTAACGCCGAGGGACCCGACTCGGGCCTCGATTTCCCAGCACTCGGGAGTAGTTTTGAGACTAATTCTGAACTGAATTTAGGGGTAAATTGGGCGATAGTAAGACTTATTCACAATTGGGCGATAGTAAGACTTATTTCAAGGAAAATTGGGCGATAGTAAGACTTATTTCAAGTAAATTGGGCGATAGTAAGACTTATTTCAAGTAAACTGATGAAAATTGGGCGATAGTAAGACTTATTTCAAGTAAAATAATTGGGCGAAAGTAAGACTTATTTCAAGTAAACAATTGGGCGATAGTAAGACTTATTTCAAGTAAACATGAAAATTGGGCGATAGTAAGACTATTTCAAGTAAAGTAAATTGGGCGATAGTAAGACTTATTTCAAGTAAACTGATGAAAATTGGGCGATAGTAAGAATTATTTCAGGTAAATTGGGTGAGAGTAAAATTTATTTCAGGAAAATTGAGGTAAATCAGACGACAGTAAGACTTATTTCAAGTAAATTGGGGCAAATAGGGCGATAGTAAGACATTTCAGGTAAACTGGGCGATAGTAAAACTTATTTCAGGTAAATTGGGCGATGGCAAGACAACAACGTAGAGTGGGTGGATAAGAAAGAAACTAAGATAATGCAAGGTGAGAAAATGGAATGGGAGATAAGGTTAACGAGATAAGAAAGACAAATGAAGGGAGAAGCCGAGGCGTACGTAAGAGGAGAGTAAACGGGAGAGGGTGAGGGAGGACAAGAAGAAAGAGGGAGGGGTAGGGGAGGGGGAGAGGAGGAGATAGATAGATAGAGTGATAGATAGACAGACAGACATACAGAGAGAGAGAGAGTGGAGAGGCACAAAGAGAAAAAACGAGAAGAGATAAAGAGAAAGAGCTAATAATAATGCGCGCGCGCGCGCACACACACATACACACACACACACACACACACACACACACACACACACACACACACACACACACACACACACACACACACACACACACACACAACACACACACCACACACACCAAAAATACATCCCTCATTAAAAAAAAAAAAAAAAAAAAAAAAAACACACATGAAACCATAAGAGAAGCAAAGGAGGTGATAACGAAGACGAAAACCTGCAGAATCGGAGAAGAAAGGAGGAGGAAGGAGGAAGAAGAGAGATCCCTGTCGCTAAGACTTCCTGTGGGAGAATAAAGCCCCATACGTAAGGCCTTCATGTCTGACGCACGGAGAGGGAGGAAGAAGAGGAGAGAGGAACGAGAGAGGGGGAGAATAAAGGAGGGGACGCACGAGAGGGAGGAAGAAGGAGGAGGAGGAGGAGGAGGGAGGAGGAGGAGGAAGGGGGAGGAGAGGGAGGAAGGGAGGGAGGAAGGAGAGGAGGGAGGGAGGAAGGGAGGGGAGGAGGAGGAGGGGGGGGGGAAGGAGGAAGGAGGAGGAGGAGGAGGGGGAGGGAGGGAGGAAGGAGGAGGAGGAGAGAGAGGGAAGGGAGGGAGAGAAGGAGCGGAAGCGAGGAGGGGAGAGGAGGAAGGGTAGGGGGGAGACTGGAGGAAAAGGAGGAGGTAGGCCGAAGGAGGAGGGGAGGAGACGGGAGGGAGGCAGAGAGGGCTCGAGGAGGAGGAGGACGGACCAGGCGGGTAGGATTGAGAGGAGGAAGGGGGGAGGCAGGAGGAGGAGGATGGAGGAGGAAGAAGGGAGGGGGAAACAGGAGGAGGAGGAGGAGGAGAAGGGAGGGGGAGGAAATAGGAGGAGGCAGGATGAGGAGGAGGACAGGCGATGGGAGGAAAGAGGAGGAGGAAGGCTGGAGGAGGAAGGAGGCGAGGAGGCCGGAGAGAGGGAGGAGGCAAGAGGAGAAAGGTCGATAGCAGGGAGAGAGAGGCTTGGGGGGGGGCTCTCTCGGCCATGCTTGCACCGTTTCTCTTTGCTGAAGTATTGCGCGGAAAATTTTAGAAAAAAGAAAAAAATTTAACACTTTGTCTCAGACAGACAGGGGGATATGCTAACGTGATTAATACGTGTT
>NW_020868780.1:257618-260604 GCF_003789085.1 Penaeus vannamei
TATATTTGCGAGAGAAGAGAGAAGAGAGAGAGAGAGAGAGAGAGAGAGAGAGAGAGAGAGAGAGGAGAGAGAGAGAGAGAGAGAGAGAGAGAGAGGAGAGAGAGAGAGCAGAGAGAGAGCGAGAGAGAGCGAGAGAGAGAGCGGAGAGCGAGAGAGAGAGCGAGAGAGAGCGAGAGAGAGCGAGAGAGAGAGAGAGCGAGAGAGAGTGAGAGCGAGAGAAGAGAGAAGAGGAGAAGAGGGAAGAGAGGAGAGAGAGAGGAGACGAGAGTGAGGCAGAGAAAGAGAAGAGAGGGGAAGGGGCCTGACACTTCACTTTTGGAACGTTCGCGAAACAGCTGGGGGGGGGGGGGAGAAGATGGAGGGAGAGAGAAGGGAGAGGGGAGGGAGGGAGGAGGGAGGAGAGTGGGGGAGAGGAGGGAGGGAGGTAGGAGGGAGGGAAGGGAGGAGAGGGAGGGAGAGGAGGGAGGGAGAGAGGGAGAGAGGTGAGATAGAGGAGATTGCAGAGAGAGAGATGAGAGAGAGATGAGAGAGAGACGGAACGAGAGGAGGAAGAGAGAGAGAGAGAGAGAGAGAGAGAGAGGCCGCTTGTTCCTGACGGGCACTTCCCTGTGCCCTCCTCTCTGGCTCTCCCCCTCTTCTCTCATCTACTACACATTCCCCTTCTTTTTTCTTTACACTTTCGTTTTCTCCCTCCTCTCCTCTCCCACTCCTTTCTCCTTCTTACCCTTCTCCCTCTTCCCCTCCTCATCCCCTCTCTTCCCCTTCCCCTTCCCCCTTCCCCTTTCCCCTTTCCTCTCCCCTCTTCCCTTCCCCTCCCCCTTCCCCTTCCACTTCCCCTCCCCCTCCCCCTCCCCTCCCCTTCCCCTCCCTCTTTCCCTTCCCCCTCTTCCTCTTCCACAAAAACAAGCACACTGCTTCCGCCGGCCTGCCCGCCGCTGCAACCAAGCATGCAGCAGCAGGGCAGCACAGGGACGGAGGGGGGAGGGAGGGAAAAGGTGGAATGGTGGAGGGAGGAGGAGGTAGGGGAAAGGGGGGTGGTGTGGGGGTACCCTGGGGAGCAGCCGTGAAAACGTTTAGGAGTCATGAACTCGAATCAATATTCTTGTGGTCACGCAAGGTCGTTTTTCGCTAGAGATGGGAGGGGAGAGAGAGGGAGGTGGGAGGGGAGGGAGGGGGGAGGGAAGGGGAGGGAGGGGGAGGGAGGGGAGGGGAGGGAGGGGAGGGCGAGGGAGGGGAGGGGAGGGAAGGGAAGGGGGGAGGGAAGGGGAGGAAGGGAAGGGAAGGGAAGAAGGAGCGGGGAGGGGAGGGAAGGGGGAGAAGGTGGAGGGGAGGGGGGAGGAGGGGCGGAGAAGGTGGAGGGGAGGGAAGGAAGAGACGAAAAGGAGGATAAAATAGGAGAAGGGAGGGTAAAGGAAAAAAAAAAAAAAAAAGGAGAGAGGAGAGGAGGGAAGGAGAGGGGTGGAGAAGGTAGAGAATGACAGAAGGAAGAAGGGAAAAGAAGACAGGAAAAATAAGAAAAGGGAGGGTAGAAGAAAAAAAAAGAAAAGAAGAAAAGGAGAGAGGGGAGGGGGGGGGGAAGGATAGGTAAGGAGAGACGGACCTTCGTAATCTCAAAATTTCTTTTCTCTCTCACCTGTGGATACGGAACCCACGGGCGGGCAGCCGAGCACGCGCCCACACCAGCACATCCAGCCACCCAATATCAAAGTAATATTCACAACAAAAGTCAATGGCGATCATAACAACAGTAATGGTATAAGTGACGATGAAAAATCATGTCAGTAAAAAACGCAGAGAATAGTAATAACAGCATCTCCACAACACACACTCATTCTCTCTCACTCCACTCATTCTCTCTCATTCACTCACTCACTCACTCATTCTCTCATTCACTCACTCACTCACTCATTCTCTCATTCACTCACTTCTCTCTCACTTCACTCACTCACTCACATTCTCTCATTCACTCACTCACTCACTCACTCCTCTCTCTCTCTCTCTCGGTGAACAGGTTCAGCCCCTTTCCAATCCTCCTCTCCTTCTCTTCCTTACACTACCTCTTTCTCCACCTCTCCCTGTCTCTCCACTTCCTCCTCCCATTGCTCTTTCTTCTCATCTCTCCTCCTCCTCCTTCTTCTTCTCGGACTCGTTCTCGCTCTCCTCCTCCTCCTCCTCTTTATTCTCTTCCTCTTCTTCTTCCTCGACCACCGTCTTCCGAAGAGTTTGCTAACGACTGCGGGGATCCAGCGAAGGAGGGAGAGGGGAGGCAGGAGGCGAAGAAGGAGAGAAGAGAGAAGGGGAGAATGGAGGAGGGAAGGAGGGGAGGGAAGGAAGGGAGGAGGGAAGGAAGGGAGAGTATCAAAAGGGGAGGGAGGAGGGAAGAAAATAGGCGAGGAAGAAGGGAGAATGGAGAGGGGAAGGGAGGGAGGAAGGATGGAAGGGATGAGGGGAGGATTGAAGAAGGGTGGAGAGGGGATGAAGAGGAGGAAGGAGTAGAGGAGGAAGGAGGAGGAGGAGGAGGGAGAAGAGAGGAAGAAAAAGAAAAAAAGCACAGGATAAGAAGAGAAAAAGAAACAAAACATGATACCAATAACAGTAATAATAATGAAAAAATAATACCAATAATAACAGTAAAATTAATAACAATAATGATGATGACAATAATAATAATAATAATAATAATAATAATAATATAATTACTGATAACGATAATGATAATAAAAAAAAAAAATAAAAACAACAACAACAACAACATGTCCTCGCGAGTATCTTATCACCAAGCAGCAGCAAAAGACACACGCGCCGCCCCCAGGACCCCCGCCCCCGCCCCTCCCTAAAGCCCGATTCGCCCCCAACATGTCCGCGGCCTCCCCGCCCGCGCCGCCGCCCCCATGTCACAGCACTTCGCAAACTCTCTCTCGCTTTTCCGGGCGATTCCCTCCCTCCGCGGGGAGGTCCTTCGCAGGGGGCTGCGGACGGCGTCCTG
>NW_020868780.1:273204-283204 GCF_003789085.1 Penaeus vannamei
TTGTCATATTACTTTACAGGATACAATGATCATTTACGTGAAGACGCTAACAGGGAAAACGTTGACAATAGAAGTCACACCTCAAGATACCGTGGAAGTATTAAAAGCAAAAATACAAGACATAGAAGGCGTACCAATTGACCAACAGAGGCTCATCTTCTCCGGAGGATGAGAGAACACTCGAGGACTTCAATATTAGCTCAGAATCTGTGTTGCATCTAATCCTTCGTCTGAGAGGAGGAGGCATCCGTATGTTCTTCCTCAACGTGGTATTGCCATCAGCTGATGTGATTCAACCGGTTGTCAACGGACAGACGACCGTTAGCGAGGTGAAAAAGCTACTGGAAGAAGAAGATCCATCTTTAAAGGGCCGGAAGTATCGTCTGATGGTGGCTCAGCAGGCGATGGACAGCAGCAAGACCTTGGAGTATTATGGCATCACGTCAGAGGCAGTAATAAGATTAGAATTAACAGAAACCCGTTGCTGCGTTATGTGAGATTTAATAGTTGATATCTCTCTGTTTGTTTCATCACTTCTTGATAAAGAAAAAAGGATTTTAACAGCGCTGGAATAATTTGGAACTGTCTGCAAATATCTGTTTTAGGCACACAGGAACAATGACACTGTCAGATGTTTCATGAAAGTTAGCATTAATAACACTGGTTATCGCTGAAATGATAAGATAAAGTAGGCTATACAAACATATGTTATCTTTATTTGACTATATACATTAATCGATATCTGTATCAAGATTATATATTCATACATACATTTGTGCACACACACACACAAAGAAACACACACACACACACAGAAAGACACACACAATCAAATACATGCACACACACACACACACATACACACACATGTATATATAGAGAGAGTTGTCTTTTGGTCAAGGGGAATCCGGAAATAGAATATAATTCTAGTAACCCATCATCTCTTTTTAAAATGGAGCCTCCTATCTTAATTTTGCGAAACCCGGTTTAATTCGGAGTGTCTTTCCCTTTTTGCGCGCGTGTGTGTGTATCTTATGATCCCCGTGGCGTCAATTCATATGCATATGTTTTTTTTTTTTTCTCAAGTGCTTTTAATCAAATATAAGTGTATGTCATGTGATGCTGCTTTTCTTTCAACCGCCAATGATGTTGCCCACAAACATATGCATAAATAATATAAAAGGTTTTGTGAATAAGAAACGCATGGAAAGGGTGAAGATAGTTGAACGATCGGGAAATGTGCAACTTCTGTAGAGAAAAGGAGACCGTAAGCATAAGTGCCGTAAGGGTGATAAGGTATATAGAATCTTGGGGTGAAAAAAAGTATGAATGAATAGAAAAAAACGTGACACTGCAATCTCAAGGTCGCACAGTGAGTCTTAGTGTTGCCCACCCGCGAACTTTGTTTTAAAAAAATAATAATAATAATAAGTATAATAAGATTGTAATACGATCATTAGTTTCCACGGAGTTCTTCGTTGATCCTTCAATGCAAGTAAATCTCGCACACCTCTCCCCGACCATCCACGCTACCAAAGGCCTGAACACACGCACGAACACTACGAAGAGACACAGCTTTCCGCCTTTCTACTCACTCTTGATAAACATTTATCTGTATCTATTAAGACCGTGATACTTCTATAGGAGACTCCCTTGATCTTCTGGTGGCAGCGTTTTGTGTAGTTTGTGTATGAGTCAGGGAAGGGAAAGGATCGAACAGAAATAATCTAAACAGTAGTCACTGCTGAAAAAAAAAGCACTAAATATCACAGGAATAGGGAGGGGTCGCCCCCACTCGAAAATGAAGGGGAGCGGGACCCAACTTCTGCCCCACCCACTCCTCAACTTTCGAGGCCATCCCTTGTAAACAAACAATGCAATTCTTTGCTTACCCAATTGTTGAGAACACTGACCCTCTGCAACTGAGAGGGTAGCTGCAGCTGAGTCTGGTGTTCAAACTGAAATAAATATTGTGTTAAATATTATTTATAAAAGTACATGACACTTTTGGTGCAGAAATGAATGTTTATCTCTTTAAAGCTGTTAAAATCCAGTTCCTTTGCCCCCTATTTCTCCCTAGGGGCGCTGGCTCTCAGGACCCCCAGATATATATTTTTTTTAACCTACTTTGCCTCCCTTTTAAAAATACCCTCCTACCCCTATGCGCAGGGTATATATTCACAAATATTCATTTGACAATATATATGTGTGTGTGTGTGTGTGTGTGTGTGTTTACATATACATACATATGTATATATGTGTCTATATGCATATATAATATATATATAAATATATGTTATATACAAATATGTATGTTTCTGTGCATATATCTGTATATAATGCATATATGCATACATATATTATAACAGTACTTTATGTATATATACACATACATATATCAATAAACATATATGTATATATGTGTGTGTGTGTGTGAATGTGTGTGTGTGTGTGTGTGTGTGTGTGTGTGTGTGTGTGTGTGTGTGTGTGTGTGTGTGTGTGTGTGTGTGTGTGTGTGTGTGTGTGTGTGTGTGTGTGTGTGTGTGTGTGTGTGTGTGCGTGTGTGTGTGTGTGTGTGTGTGTGTGTGTGTGTGTGTGTGTGTGTGTGTGTGTGTGTGTGTGTTCGTGCGTGCGCGTGTGTGTGTTCTTACTTAGTTGTTCTTACCTAGTTGTTTCAATACGGGAGAAGAGCCAAGCTCAGGTGGTCCCGTCTGCTATATTTATATTATCATATAACTTTACAAATGGATGCACAGTTTTGGCACACACTACGTGTTTGGGGAGACTGTTCCACGCTTCAATAGTTCTGTTTGGGAAACTATATTTTATGCCATTATCACCTCTTTATACTTACAGCTTTTTGTTGTGTCCTCTCGTTCTACTTGTGTTCAAGATCAAAAAGTCATTATCTATTTTCACTCTTCCTGTAATACAGTTAAACAGCATAATCATGTCCCCCTTTTCTTTCTTTCTTCGAAGGTAGTAAGTCTTCGAAATTAAGATCTCTTAGAGTAGGTGCCCATCTTGTGGCCGCTCTTTGAACTCTCTCCAGTTTGTCAATATCTTTTTTTTTTTTAAGTGTGGATTCCATACCTCTGCACCGTACTCAAGATTTGGTCTTATGATTGTTATAATGATCTTCTTTACCATATTTTCGTCCACATACACGAATGCCCCCTTATGTTGGCAATCAGTTCTAACATTTTGTGGACCTTTTCATTTATATGATCATTTGGGTTTAGGATTCTATCTGTGATTATCCCAAGATCTTTTTCCCTATCAACTGTGTTTAATAGTGCGTCCCCTAATTTATATTGGAATAGTGGGCGATTTCTACTTTCTCCAAATCTGCCTACGTGGCATTTTTTGGTATTGAATTCCATTTTCCATTTACAACTCCACATGAATAAGTTCTCGATGTCACTTTGCAGGCATCGGCATGAGACGGTGTTATCCTTTTTTGTATTTTTGAGTCATCTGCGAATATATTCAGATAACCACCTGGGCTTATGTTTGACTCTAAATCATTGACGAAGATTGTAAACATAATCGGCGCCAACACCGATCCTTGAGGCACTCCGCTGGTTACTCGTCGCCATATAGAATGCTTCCCTCTAATTAGTGTGCTCATCTGTCTTTCATGAAGAAAGTTTTTCGCCCATGCCAGCAGTTTGACTTTCACTCCACCTAGGTGCTCTAATTTCCATAGTAGTCTTCTCTGAGACACCTTATCAAAAGCCTTTTTAAAGTCCAAGTACACACAATCCACCCAGCTGTCTCTTTCTTGTAATATTTCTGATACACGTTCATAAAAACAGAGATTTGTTACACATGACCTTCCTTCTCTGAAACCAAATTGTTTATTTGATATCATTTCATGTTTTTCAGGCATTTCAACCCATTGCTTCCTAATGATTCTTCCTAGCAGTTTGCATACTACACTGGTTGACGAAACTGGCCTAACTAGCCAATACATGACAAACTTCTGGTTAACGAAACTGGTCTATAATTTAGTGGGTTTTGTTTGTCGCCGCTCTTATATAAGGGTGTAACATTTGCGAGTTTCCAACTTTTTGGTACTTTACCTTGTCTTAGTGAATTTTGGAATATAAAGGGGTACATAGTTCTTCGACACATTCCCTGAGAACCCAGTTAGAAATTTCATCTGGTCCCTCTGCGTTGGTTTTGTCTAATCCTTTTAGTAGATCTTTTATTTCATTCTTTTTTAAGGTGATATTTTCGATGTTCTTACGTTTGTACAGGTATTTGCCATATCAAAATATGGATCCTGAACAAACACTGACTGAAATTTCTCATTTAAGATTTCACACATTTCCTCCTTAGAATATATGTTATTGTCTTTGATGGCGCTAATTTGATCTCTACTTTTAGTTTTACTATTTATGTAGGTATAGAAGAGTTTTGGTTGACTTGTATATTTGTTGATTATATCCTTTTCAAAGTCTAATTTCTTCCTACTTTATGTCTTTCATACGCTACCTGAGATCTATGTCTTCTGAATCTTTTCCAAAGAAGATGCTTTTTTTCTCTCATTTTCTTACATTTGTCGTTGAACCATTTTTGGCCATTACTCGCTTCAATGTTTTATTTTGATTTGAATTTTTCCACATATAAGCAAATTTGTATATCCATACATATGCATATTTATGCATACACATAATGTACATATATATATATATATATATATATATATATATATATATATATATATATATATATATATACATATACCAGTCGTATACAAATACGACTGGCGGGCGACCTACCGGGTGTGCATATCCCGAAGCACGAGGATGACCGACCCAAGGGCGTCCTGTCTCACGCCCATTTCCGCTCACGACGGAACGGTTCCATGCATGCACTCAGACAGGGATAGTTGGAATAGAAATGAATATATCATCCTACCTATCTCGTTATCTACACACATATATAGCTACCCATGTGGTGTATTTATAGTATGTATATAAACATATAAACATGTATACATATATATATATATATATATATATATATATATATATATATATATATATGTATATGTTTATGTGTGTGTGTGTGTATTATGTATATAATATGTATATATATTATATATTATATATATATATATATATGTATGTATGTATGTATGTATGTCTGTGTGTGTGTGTGTATTTATATATATATATATATATATATATATATATATATATATATGTGTGTGTGTGTGTGTGTGTGTGTGTGTGTGTGTGTGTGTGCGTGTGCATGTATGTGTGTGTGTGTGTGTGTGTGTATGCGTGTGTGTATTTGTATATATATATATATATTATATATATATATATATATACATCACTGCATACACACACACACACACACACACACACACACACACACACACACACACACACACACACACACACACACACACACACACACACACACACACATATATATATATATATATATATATATATATATATATTATATATATATAAACACAAATATATAATTATACATATACATATCCATGTATGCATATATATATATATATATATATATATATATATATATATATATATATATATATATATATATACAAGTAATGCGATCACCTGAGTGAGGAAGGCGAGCAATCGCCAGAACTGGCGAACGAAAGGGATCGCCAGGTGTTAACATCTTGTATTCCTGCTAAATTTAGTGCTTTGGCGACTGAAAAAAAGCGCGGTAAACTCAAATATCTTTACATCTGTAGTACACAGCCTCACCATGGCAACCAGCACGGTCCTCTCATATATCCATCTTAGATTTTTTTTTTTTTTTAAGTCTTTCGGGAACCTCATAAAGGGCTAAATAGAGGTCGTGTTAATTCCTAACCTAATCCTACCCTCCCTGACCTTACCTTACCTAACGTACCCTAAACTCAGGAGAAAATGTTAGCTCCGTAACAGTCTCACTTTATACTATAACAAAGTTAGAGTTAAAATTACCTGTAAAATATAACAAAGTTCACTTTATACTTTATGCTATACTATACTTTATACTATAACAAAGTTAACTTTATGCTTTATACTATACTATATCAACTTAATACTTTTAGACAAAAAATTTCAAACTTTAACAAAGGAGTTGAAATAGTACCATTTTACTATACCTAACTCAAAGACTATCTACGAAAGACCGGAATGTCGAGCAAAATCCTGAGAGTAATGCGGCGTCGGCGCAATAGATGGCGCTAGTGAGCATCTCGTGACGTCATCTCATACCGTTTGTTTGTTTACATAGAAGCGCGAAAATTGGAATGGCAGTTCTAACATTGTCCTGAAAGTCTTATCCTTGTTCTGCTTGTAAAAAGCAAAAAGAAGAGAATAAACAACTTATATTTCATATTTTCTTTCCAAGGAAAATTGTCCTGAAAGTCTTATCCTTGTTCTGCTTGTAAAAAGCAAAAAGAAGAGAATAAACAACTTAAAAAAAAGGTTTGTAAGATTTATGCTTTTTTTTTAGATATAACCTAAGATATGTGATGTTCAGATTGACATAAGCAAGATATAAATTGGATCACAAGAAATTATTTTGATTGGTAAAGGTGTCAAGTCATGACGCCCGTCTATAAAAAAAAAAAAAAAAAAAAAAAAAAAAGTAGAGGCCAAAAATCTACTTAATATTATAGTGGAAGCCTTAAGCTACAATTTGACGTAAGCTGGCGATAGATTTGACATCAACTGTGAAAAAAATTGTCAGCTTGATTTTGAGTTAGATTATAATTATCAACCAAATCAGCATATATATTGATTGAAAAGTGGTCATTACTTGGTAGATTTGTATAGTAGGAACAAACAGAAATATAGAAAAAGTAATATAAGTTCAAATGTTAACAGGGTGGCCTGTTTCGAGCTCCTAGCCAAAGTATGCAAGGTGTAGCTGATGCATTCCAGGCAGCTCCTAGAAAAGGTGGTTAGGGGACAGTCCCCTAATCAAACGCAAAGACTTTTTAATGAGAAAATTAATCTCAAAATCATGCGGTCGCAATCCGAAGAATTGAAATGAAAATGTGTATTTCTGACATTTATTTGTAAAGGTTTTATTATTTTTCTAATAAAGATATTGTAACGATTTTCTTTAATTTATCATACTAAATTTCTATGCATTGATGCATGTTTGGCAATATAATCATATACATTATATGTCACTAATATTATGTGACTGTAGGCCTATAAGTTCATTGTGCCACGTGGTTTAATGTGTCCTGTATAAGGCATGTTGTATACGTCGTATGTATGCCGTGCATGTATGAACTACCAATTTACAGTTGTTAACCAGCCCTAAATTGCCGAATGGGTAGTTTCGGGCTGGGAGGGGCGAAAGAATTATATGAAGAAAATAAGTGCTACTACAAAGTCATGATACGATATGAATTATATATATATATATATATATATATATATATATATGTGTGTGTGTGTGTGTGTGTGTGTGTGTGTGTGTGTGTGTGTGTGTGTGTGTGTGTGTGTGTGTGTGTGTATTAGTAAATAAGCTATTTAGAACCCCCTCTGATTAAGTCTGAACTGACCAAGAATATGAGCCCGAGTGAGCACACCCCCATTGAACGACGTCGGACGTTTAGTTGGGCATCGAGTCAACAGATGGCGCTGGTGGACGACCGGGGAGCTCACATTTTTTAGAATGCGTTAGATAGCATGTTTCCTGTCTTTCGTATATAGTTTTTGACCTAACTGATATAAAATATTAAATTGTAGGCCTACAAGAGTATCATTATCCATGCCTAATTATAGAGTGGTGGAGCACGACAGCCATGTTTCTATAGCCCGTAGTAAACATGCCATCATCAAAACACTTTTGGTAACAAAAATCTAAATAAGTCATCTTGGGTGGAGGGGGGGGGTAGGAATACAGCTGTCTTGAGCTCTCGACTGGAACATTGATGGTCTTGAAAAAACTACGTATATGTTATTTCATAATAGATTGTGATTTTCAGATACCTTAAAAATATGATATGATTCTTATATCATATTATACACAAATATGTTACTAATTTATAATTTGAAAACAAGAAAATGGTATTCAATCACGGGAAAGGGAGGGATCCCGCGACTTTGCTTCGCCAGGCTGTTCCAATACGATCTTACGCCAGCCCTGGCGAAAGATCGGCTGGCGAACACTTGCTATTCTTTTAATAGTACGAAATTCCCGAAAGGTTTAAAAAGTACGGGCCTAAGTCATCACCCAAGACGCCAAAAATAAAACATCTGGGGATTCGAGCAGATTCCAAACAAAGGAAGGTCAACAGGACAAGGCTCACATTCAAGGCACCATGACCCGAGTGGTGGAATCACGCGACACAAAGTGACACCACCTGATGGACCCACAGAAGCCAAAAAGGAAATCACGCTTGCAAGACAACGAGCAGTCCCGATCGATCGCAATAGAGATCGTAGTGTTTCAGTCTGGGAACAAGGAAGTAACTCGGGTGGCAGGTAGAGACAAATGAATAAATCAGTGTTGAGAAAATTACTGGGACAGAAAACTCCAGTTGCGGGTATCTTTCCAACTATAAGAATTTGCATGACCTGATAAGCAGCAAGGGCGTGACCGGACGAACTCAAATCGAAGAGAAAGGGACGCTCAGTGACGGAGATAGTGGACTAGGCCTAGAAGTAGCGCCCAGTAACCGTGCTCGTTGGTGGCTCATCTCGGTAAGCCCGCTTGAAGAAATTTAGTGCACCATCGTGACTGAACTTCGTAGACAGGAACAAGAAATGGAAGATAGGAGCATGGGAGTGCAATTCTGGAACATATTAATAGGAAGAAAATGAAGATTATCATCAAGGCACAATGAAACAAGTTGATTATCATATCCAACTAATGGGTTAGATGTGTCTCTATCAACAGTTAAGGGAAGCATGTTAATTTGTAAGCGTAATGAAAGAATGAAGTCTTTTCTGAGATTGATAGTCAAGCGGAAGTATGCAGGCAGTGGCATGTCTTGTTTTCGACAGGGCGTATTTATTTTATTTTATTTTATTTTTTGTCTTTGTTTGTGTTTATGATAATCAACTATTTGTTTTTCTCATCATTCTTTTAGAATGATATCTAATCCACTAAAGATGTTTATTTTCATTGAGCTCTTTGGTTTTCGTGTTATCACATTTTCTGTAACATATCATTTATTAACGTATAAGATATCAAATAATTTATTATTTTTGTGATAATCGCTATTTTGTTTTATATTTGATTCATTAGGATAAAACCAAGTCTTGACTGTTGATGATTTTGTTTTCATCAAGTATCATGACTGATAATCATGTAACAGTCAAAACTGTCAACTTGTATGTAAAGTGTCAAGAACCCAAGTAATATTTTCTGTTTTTTGTTTCATATAATCTTTGATATTTTATTTTTTGATACATTGCATGAATGCTTGTCCATTAGCAAATGTATTAATTTTCATAAAGATTTAACGAAATGCTTGAATTACACTGATTAATAATATTAATATTGCCACACTGAAATCCACTGATCAGTTATTCAAAGTTACACTACAGTGAATGAGAACAAGTAAACATTTTTTCCTCTAACATAATAAGTCTTGATTCTAAAGAGCGTTTAATAAGATATTATGGAATAGGAGGCCACAGGAGTGACTATTGTGCCTGGGAAACGTTGGGTCTCTCTCTTTGCCTGTTACTTCCTCTTTTCCTTTTGGTCTTTTCTTTATATATATTATATATATATATATATATATATTATATATATATATATATATATATATATATATATATATATATATATATATATATATATATATATATATATATATATATATATATATAACATACATAATACATACATACATAAATAAGTAACATATATTATGGTATGTATATGCATCTGTACGTTTGTGTGCATATATTCATGTATATGAATATTCATATTATATATATAATATATATATATATATATATATTATATATAATATATATAT
>NW_020868780.1:290704-308204 GCF_003789085.1 Penaeus vannamei
CCACATTAACCACACTGCCTTCCTCCAATATCTACTCCGCAGGACACACCACATATCATTTAACGCTTGCCTCACAGTTACTTCGTTCCAACTTATCCCAATCCGCATCCAAGAGTTTTTCTTTTTCACAGGCGATCGTAGCTAGCACTCCACACTTTAGCTGTTTATTTTTCTTTCTCCTTTTACTTACCTCATACTTTACACTATCCTGCACTTTCAGCCAACTAGACTCTCTGTTACCCATTTGCAGAAATCCACATGTATAGTCTTTTATCCGTTTCTTGACAACGATAAGCTCATGTACTTTAGTCGTGAAATTGATTTTCTTTTCGTTGTCCTCTCCCCACTTCTTTTGTTTTCCCGTTTCTCGCTGGGAACCTGGGCCAGTTCTCTTTCGATAGCGTCCATTCTCTGCATCAGCGTCTGGAACATCCCGGTAATTTCGGATATTTCCTTTAGAAAAATCCGCAACACTACTCCGCGGCACTTTCCTGCGCCTGTCTGGTCCTGCCCGTCATCACAAGCCACACTGGCGACGGCACCACCCGCGGAGGGCGATGCACCAGGCATTAAGGACAACAGCTGTCTCCTCGTCCCTTCGACACCCCTCTGGCCCCGCGTGGTGACCGGCCCTTTTTCCATTTTCTCCTTCCTTGGACCTCACCGACCTAAGCAATCTTGATTTGTGGCCTCACCCTGGCATGCAGGAGACCCGGCATTGTGGCGGGCCTCCGCAGGTTGCAGCAGCAAGGCGTAACCCTTTCTTCCCTTTCAATCTGTGCCCGGCCGACCCTTGAGTCATGTGTCCTGCCACAGAACCTGCATCGAGCATCCTGTTGACAGGCCCACGACTTGTGTCCCCACATGCAGCACTTGAGGCACATGCCTGGCGGCTCCACATACGGTGCCACCTCCTGTAGCCCGCTCCAGAGATAAATACCTCCTCTAGCACTTCCCCTTCACAAGGGCGACGAGCTGACTCCGCGCTCCTCGCCCCTGGACGTGTGCCGCTTTTTCCCACACAAATCTATCGTCGTCCAGTAGGAAGTCCGGGTCTAATATCGTGGGATATCGGAAAATTATCACCCTTGGTGAACTTTTTCCCCCAGGCTTTGGGACAGTCATCACTGTCCCTTGACTGAGTCTCACGTCTGCACCGCCTGGCTGCCCGCACCGTGAGAGATGGCCTCTCTCTTCCTTCCTTCATCACTGGTGAAATCATCAGGTGGTCCCGGACCAGTTGCATGGCCACCCTTAATTTTTCTAAGAAACTCATGACGCAGTCTTTTCCTGTCGTTCTTAAATACTTAAATTTAAATAAAAACAAAAATTGAAAAATCTTAAATTAAAAACGCAGTCTTTCCCTGCCGTTCACACCGGCACTTTTGGGCCTGCTGCCTGCTTCGTTCCCGTCGTTCTTCTTCCTCTTCTCCCGCTCGCATCTATTCTCGTCACCCATGTCTACGCTTCCATCACTTCTTACCCTCTTATGGGTTCCACTTCCACTAGCAACACTAGTCATGCTGATACCTTGGCAGGAGGTGACCCGCTCCCTGTCCGAGGTCAGATAGGGGCGGGTAAACACAGGATTCGGGGACCTCACGTCTGAGGACAGTACTGTAAACACGTCCTAGTCCTACGAGAGATACACCACGACGAGAGAGAGAGAGAGAGAGAGAGAGAGAGAGAGAGAGAGAGAGAGAGAAGAGAGAGAGAGAGAGAGAGAGAGAGAGAGAGAGAAGAGAGAGAGAGAGAGAGAGAGAGAGAGAGAGAGAGAGAGAGAGAGAGAGAGAGAGAGAGAGAGAGAGAGAGAGAGAGAGAGGAGAGAGAGAGAGAGAGAGAGAGAGAGAGAGAGAGAGAGAGAGAGAGAGAGAGAGAGAGAGAGAGAGAATGTACTCAACTCTTTGGGCACGAGGCGGCCATGTATAGCAGGCACAGTTAAGGACCAACCAGGCTCTTATTTCCATGGCTCTCAACACAGAAGGAAGCGAAATCAACCGCCGAGATGATGATGACTGTCACGAAAATGTCATCATAACGTAATTTTTTTTATATCAATCTCATTGTGCACCTTGCACCGACGTGCCGCAGAACCCCCTACATGAACCATCATGAGGTTGTGCATATCACGGACATGTCACACATGCATGAGAGTCCTGCCCCACCCCCCACCACATGCATTTAATACATATGGCTTTGTTTGTTTTCGTATATCCAAAAATTCGAACTGAAGATTGCGTGATAATTTCATAATAATGAAAATCCAGTGACGGCCGTTCAGTTACTTTAAGATCTGAATTATAATTCCATAAACCTGAAATATACGAAAATGGAGAAGTGGATTCCGTTATGACGTAATCGTATTGTTATTCTTGTTATTATCATCTTTAGTATTATATATTTCTTATTACCGTTATCATTATCTTTATTATCATTATAATCATTAGTGTCAATATTATTATTATCATTACCAATACCATAATCAATAGCATTATCATTATCATAGGCATTATCATTATCAATATTATCACTATCATTATTACCATTATCATTATCATAATAATAATAATAATAATAATAATAATTATTATTATTATTATTATTATTATTATTATTATTATTATTATTATTATTATTATTATTATTACTATTATTACCATCATCATCCTCATTATATATCATCATTATATTTCTCCAGCCCCCTCCGCATATGACCTAACATAACGAGGTCACTATTGCTATACAATATGTACTTAGCCATTCCCTTCCTCAAATAATCTTAATGATAAAAAATGACAATGATAATGATACCAATGAAAATGGTAACGATGATGATAATGTTATCATAATAATAATGGCAATATTAATGATAAAGATAATAATGATACTACTACTAATAATAATAATAATAATGCAAATATCAGTGATGATAACAATAATCATAATGAAAAGATCAGTGATAACAACAATAATAATGAAAATATTAGTGATGATAACAATAATAATAATGAAAATATCAGGGATAATAACAATAATAATGCAAATTTCAGTGATGATAACAATAATAATGAAAATATCAGTGATAACAATAATAATGAAAATATCAGTGATAACAACAATAATAATGAAAATATCAGTGATGATATCCATAATAACAGTGAAAATATCAATGATGATAACAATAATAATAATGAAAATATCAGTGATAACAAGTTGTTAATAATAATGAAAATATCAGTGATGATCACAATAATAATAATATCATTAATAATAATCAATAATGGCAGTTGTACTACTAATAATAACAATTATAGTAATGAAGGTAGTAGCTATAGTAATTATAATACTATTGAAGTAACTATAATGCTGATGATGTAAATGGTGATAATGATAATAATATTAATAATAATGCTGATGGAGATGATAATCGTAATAATAATAATAATAAAAATAATAATAATTACAAGAATAGCAATAGCAATAACAATAAGAAGAAATAGTGTAAATAAGTACTTATATAGACCTTGGAGAGGTCTGCGTGAGCACGAGCGACGCGACGGCCGATCGCAGGTCAATTCAGAGCAAGGTCAATTATAAGTACAGGTCCTGTCTGTCGTCTGCGCAGCTTTGGGTGATAAGGCCTATGACGTCATTTGGAGAGAGCTGAGAGCAAGGGGGGGCGGCGGGAATTAGAGCATGGTAGGCTGGAAGGGAGATGATAGAAAACGGTGGTAAATGAGCTGATACTTAAGTAATTTTAGATGTCGGCACATTGAACGATTTGTATATTAGACAGATCTTACAGGCGATGATTATCAGCGATTGTTTATAGGCCTATATCACATATTCTACGTGAATTTAGTTTTGTACTTATATAGACCTTGATTCAGAGGGTAAAACTCCGTGTTCACGTAATATTTTCAAGCTAGCCTCATCGTCTACAAAAAAAACTTTTTTTTTTATAAATTGGAATGGTTTGATATCACATTCTACACACACGGGTCATGGCGAGACTAATTTGAAAATTGAATTTCATAGCTTCTATTTTAGCTAATGTTCATTCATTGGCTGTTTCCCTCGTGAATTCTTTCCTCATTGGCTATTAAATTAACCGCCAAACAATTGACCAATGAAATCGTGACACTGGCCGTGACGTCACAGGCGAGAGAACAGGAACAGTACGGGTACGAGAGACCCAGCTCGTGCCAGTGAAGAATTTGGTTAGTATTCCCGCACCTCGTTTTATTATTATTTTTTTTTTTAAGAATTAAATAACTTCGTTATTATTAATTTGCGAGACGTTTATTTAATGAACAGTGATTGTTAATTAAATATCTTCAAGGCTATAAGGTTAGTTTTGTTCGATTCAGTGGTGACGCCTTTTTCCAATAATAACGGCGGAAGTATTATCATTATTGTTATTAACAACAACAAATAATGACAATAATTTGGTAATGTTTCCACCAGTCGTAAAGCTTTCCCTGCATCTCATGTCCCTGGTGAGGAGAGGAGTAGGTGCCGGAGTAAAATGAGACGTGGCTATTTTCATACAATATTTCAGGGCATTTTCACACGATATTTCAGGGCAATTTCGCACAACATTTCAGCGACGATTTCCACTTCATCAGGGGTGATAGAGTGTCAGTTGTACATTTGCATTTCCCCGTTATCGATAGTTTTCTCCCTAGCCCACGAGTAATGTAAAACCCTGACCCTTATCTTGTATGGTTCTGAGCCTACTTCTAGCTATAAGAGCCTGGTTCCCAAAGGATTAGGCACTTAACTTACCTCGTGAAAAGACGGAAAGAGGAATGCAGCAGAACTTCAGTACGTTTCAGCTTGGACACTGAAGTCAAGATCACACATAATGCATTCTCCCAGCGATGCCAAATACTCTATTCTTAGGTCTTTTTTTCATTTATTTTCTTCTCCTGGTAAGAGAGGGGTATTTATATTCATATTAGCCTTTTTATTTGATGCTTGTTTCATATCACTGTTCCATCGATCCTGAAAGCACACAAAGTAAAAAAAATAATAATAAATAAATACACACAAAGACGAGATTTCTTGGCATCGAGCGGAGCAGTTGCCAGATGCAAAATATTCAATAAGGTTCAGATAGTTACAGTTTATTCACTGTATATTTTGCATCACCCTTCGATTAATTTTCTGTTTTGAGCACATACAAAACGACATATTTCTTTTGGAAAATAACTTTGTTCGTTTTAGAAATAGACATTAGAAACGTATCTAACATAGCAACGGATGTGGAGTTGTCATTGTTATTTCTCTGTTTAAGTGCACAATATTCTAAAGCTAGGAAGACCTTAGAACAAGCTACAATGCGTTCACCACAAAAAAAAAAAAAAAACGATCTCACACACACACACAACACACACACACACACACACACACACACCACACACACACACACACACACAACACACACACACACACACACACACACATATATAAAGGTTATTGCATAAAAAAAAATACATTCTACAAAACCAACACGAATTCTAACGTCATCACTGGCTTTTGCAGTCCGTGTGATATATCCATCAACGGCTCTATCTGCACAGTTCTTTTTTTCCCGCATGCAAACGTGTTCCAGTAAACACAATCGACTGGTAATATCTTTGGGGGAAACCATAACAATGCAACTTTTTCTCCTAATACCTGACACTAATACCAAGGGTGCTTGAAATAGAGGTGTAGCTACAGCAGAGGAAATAATAGGAAATCTGTCGTCTACGGGAAGTGCGCCATCCTCCCCGCGCGAGGCCCAGTGTGACGTCACCAGCGTCTCTTCGCTTCGAAACGTTTTGCGCTAAAAGGGATGCGCTTTCTCTCTCTCTCTTTCTTTCTTTCTCTCTACTTCTCTTTCTCTCTTTCTCTCTCTCTGTATCTCTTTCGTTATCTTTCTTTCTCTCTCCTTTTCTTTATCTCTTTCTCTCTCTCTCTGTACCTATTTCGTTCTCTCTCCTCTTTCTCTCTCTCTCTCTCTGTATCTCTTTCGTTATCTTTCTTTCTCTCTCCTCTTTCTTTCTTTCTCTCCTTCTCTTCCTCTCTCTCTGCATCTCTTTCGGTCTCTTTCTTTCTCTCTCCTTCTCTTTCTCTCTCTCTGTATCTCTTTCGTTCTTTCTTTCTCTCTCTCTCCTTTTCTTTCTCCTTCCCTCCCTTTATCTCTTTCGTTCTCTCTCTCATCTTTCTTTCTTTCTCTCCTCTTTTCTCTCTCTCTCTCTCTCTCTCTCTCTCTCTCTCTCTCTCTCTCTCTCTCTCTCTCTCTCTCTCTCTCTCTCTCTCTCTCTCTCTCTCTCCTTCTCTATCTATCTACCTATCTACCTATACCTCTTTCCCTAGACCAGATTGTTTGTGGCCCATCAGTCCTCTAAGAACAAATATGATCATACACGTAATAGGTCTAGAAGATTTTTTTAAATCTAGATATAAAATCTTTCAAAAATTGATATAAAAAATTTGTAAGAAATAAAGGTTAAAAAAAATGAAAGAAAGAGAGAGAGGGAGAAAGAAAGAAAGAAAGAGAGAGAGGGAGGAAGAAGAAGAAGAGAGAGAGAGGAGAAGGAAGAAAGAGAGAGAGGAAGAAAGAAAGAGAGAGAGAGGAGGAAGAAGAAAGAGAGAGAGAGAGAAGAGAGAAAGAGAGAGAGAGAGAGAAGAAAGAGAGAGAGAGAGGAAGAAAGAAAGAAAGAGAGAGAGGAAGAAAGAAAGGGAGAGAGGAAGGAAGAAAGAAAGAGAGAGAGAGAGGAAGAAAGAAAGAGAGAGAGAGGGAGAGCCGATGAGACAAAACGTTTTGTAGCTTAGAGTCGATGACGTCACACTGGGTAAGGAGGACGGGGCACTTCCCGCCAAAGTCAAGATAAGTACTTACGTGGAATTCCATTTCCCATTACTTTTTCGACTGTCGTTTAGCCTCTATTTTTTTGGCTTGCTTGGCTCAGAGGATATCTTCCATTATCTATGTTATCATAAAAATGTATGTTAATGATGATAAGCGCGTGCACAGGTTTGATTTGAAGGCCTCTTGTTTGTTAATTTGTTTGTTACCTTGTTTTGCACCAAATCGCATGAACAGCACGTTACCTACTCTTAATAAAGTCGCACAAACTGGGGTGGAGGGAGACCGCCGTCAAACAAGGACTCCTGTTTGATAGCGCAAGATCCGGAGCGCAAAAAACTATGTGCATTGGAAAAAAAAATGCAGAAGAGAACAGGCAAACAGGCAGCGCGTGACCTTCAGAATGCGGAGCCATATAAAGCGACGGTGACCGCAAGTGTCCTCAGTCCGACCAGGATACGAGAAGGTAAAGGAATGGTCGCCGCCGCAGAGAGTACGCTGACAGTTCCACACCGTGACGAAGAGCACACGGATTTTCACGTCCCATTAACTCGTTGTGTTCCACTGCAGGTCAAGAAGTAACGAGCTGGAACTGAATCGGAGACGAAAAGACAAGACCTTCCTTTTCCGACCCGCCTCCGCATCGCCATCATGATCGGCAAAATCAGTTTCCCCGGCTTCCTCCTCAGCGTGTTTACACCTTCGGGAGGGGTCGTGAAGGTGGTCGTGAGCCCCGGCACGACCATCGGGCAGCTGAAGCACATACTGGAGCACGAGGGCGCTGGAGTAAACGCCAGCAGACAGCGGTTGATGGTGGGGCAGCAGGAAATGCGAAACGACAGCGCTCTCGTGGATTACGGGATCACTGGAGACTCTGTGATCAGGATGGAGGTTTCGCGATGACTTCTTAGTGTCGTCGTCGCTTCATCCGACACTCCGTTTCCCATGTGAGTGGCTGTGTTTGTTTGTGAGATTGTGAGTGTGTATGTTTGTCCATGTGAATGTGTGTGTGAGAGGGAAAGAGACACACATACACACTCACAATCACACACACACAGACTCTCTTTCTCTCTCACACACATTCACATATGTGAATGTGTGTGTGAGAGAGTCTGTATGTGTGTGTGATTGTGAGTGTGTATGTGTGTCTATGTGAATGTGTGTGTGAGAGAGAAAGAGTCTGTGTGTGTGACTGTAAGTGTGTATGTGTGTGTGTCTATGTGCATGTGTGTGTGAGAGAGAGAGTCTCTCTGTGTGTATATATGTGCGTGTGAGAAAAAGAGAGAGAGTCTGTGTGTTTTTGTGTGATTTCGATTATTTTTTCGATGGTACATTCTTATTGTGAAACGAAACAGAAAGAAAATAATGGATATAATGTTTGTTGTTTCATTTACCTTTTTGTGCCGATGTCAATAACATTTCTAACACAAGTAAATTCAAATTAACATCAAAGAACAAATTTAACACAGTGGGTGCATTAAATGTACGCATGTATGCATATACAAGTAAACGTACATACACGTGCATATAAATACATATATGTAAAAGGGGTAACGAAAGGAAGAACAAGAACACATCCGTATTGCCTCTGCAACTTGTTCGGCATGAATTCCAAGTACATATGTGCGTATGCAACAGGAACAACGAAGAGAAGGGCAAAAAAACACACGAATATGCCGAAGGCCTTTTCGCTATTGCTTCGTCAGGGCAATAGCGAAAAGGCCTTCGGCATATTCGTGTGTTTTCTTGCCCTTCCCTTCGTTATTCCTGTTGCAATCCGTTCATCATGAATTCCACATATGTGCGTATGTGTGTGAGAGTCTATACATATGTATATGAATATATCTTTAGCTATATATAGTATTATATATATATATATATATATATATATATATATATATATATATATATATATATATATGTATGTATATACATATAAAGATATATACGTATATATGCTGTAGCCCTCTTTATATCATTTTCTTTTCAGTATATGATATTATTCTCATATTTCATATTTCATGTTTCATATTAGTCATATTGTTCTCACATATTTAATTCAGTAAACTTGTATTATTCCGCTGAGAAAATTGTGTGAAATTTCATATATTATTTACTAATCGAATCAAATTAGCCAATATACAATACCAATCATACAAATTAATGTGCCAGTCAAAAAATATTTAAATTCTTCATAATTACATACAATCACTGCACCAATCTGAATATGCAACATTTCAACAACTTTCCAATTAAGACAAACAGAAATAAAATATAAATTCACTGAAAGCAAAATGTTACCAGTTACAAAATCACAACAAGTAACTTTAGTGCTCAATATGAAAATTTAAGCAATTATTTATATTAATTATCAACAAATTATCCAACAAAAAATATGAAATTATATGCAATACTCAATAAATCATTGAAATACTACTTCAATATCTTTGCACAATTACTATAATGATAATGATGACATTAATGATAATAATGGTGATAATCATTATAAAGCCCATCCATAAATCAAAGGTTAAGATCACCATTAAAAAGTAAATTAATACATATAAAAAAAAAATCCAGATATATACCTCATTAAAGACAATATGCTAAGCAAGCACTTAGAACACTAAATTAATATCATCAAGCAATTTACTGTCAAAGCAAAATTTAATCAAATAAATAATTAATTAATACATACTTGGAGGATAACCACGATTATCAAAACACAAAGTTACTGAGAATTCTAAATGTAATTATCAATTCCTTATTTACTAAACTAACTTAATATATTCTCAAACTTAAGACTCTAATCATAAACTAGTCCATTATATCATATTCCCGACTTAAAAAAACTAACTTTGCACTAATAAATAAAAATCTTTAATTCAAATCCATCCATTACATACATTCTCTTTTTTCTTTTTCCTTTTTCTTGTACCTTCTAAACTTTCAAACTATACTATAATTCTTTACTAAAAATACTCCCGTCGTCTTTGGGGAGGGGGGCAGGGGGGGGGGGGGGGTGGGGGGGGGGGGTGGGGGTGGTCCGGGGCGGGGGTGGGGGGGGGGGTGGGAGGGGGGGGGGGGGGGGGGGGGGGGGGGGGGGGGGGGGGGGGGGGGGGTTTTAGGTGTGGGTGGTTGGTGGGTTGCTGTTTGTGTTGTTGGTTTGGATTGGTCTGGGGTCTGGTGGCGTGTGTGTGTTTTTTCTTTTGTGTGGGAGGGGTTGGGCGGGGGGGGGGGCGGGGCGGGGGGGTGGAGGGGCGGTGGTGTGGCTCTGTTGGGGGGGTGTGGTTGGGGGATTGAACGATAAAGCGTACCTAGAGGTCTGTCGCAGCTGTATTTAAAGTTAAGATAATCTGTTGATGATAGGTTTGCCCGCCCTCAATCGGTCTTCCACGTCATTTTAACAATTTATTTTATGTTCTGTTATTTCTGCATTGTCATATTGATTTATAGTTGGTTATCCGCTTATTTATATCACACGTTGTAATTTTTTATTCTTTTTTTTTTTTTTTTTTTTTTTTTTTTTTTTCTTTCTTCCTTGTTCCATTTACTTTTCGAACTTTTTCTTTTTTTTTTAATGTTACTGTATACTTGTGGCTGAAGTTATGATATATTATATATATATATATATATATATATATATTATATATATGTGTGTGTGTGTGTGGTGGTGTGTGTGTGTGTGTGTGTGTGTGTGTGTGTCTGTGTGTGCGTGTGTGTGTGTGTGTGTAAAGAATCTTTAGTTTTAAATGGTGCACTTCGTCATTGACTCAATTACATCATCCAGTTGGGTCATTCACCTTCATTAAAATGGGATATAAGAAGAATCATATTTCCATCAGCATATAAATTTTCAAGGGTATAAACATGAAAACATGTCACAAACATGTCCAAATATCCACGTCCCAGCGAGCGAGTCAACGACCCAGGTGTCACGGGGCTTGTTCCGGCTTGCCGCTCCCCCGATCAGCCTCGGGATCACGAGAGATTGAGTGTCATGGCACCTGGCGTCAGCAAATCCATGTTTGTACAAAACGACAAGTATGAATATATTTCCTTTAAAGTTAATAGATCACATTATACCACGCTATACGAATTAGCGTATTAATCACAACGTGTACTCACGAGGCGTGGCTCACAGCGCTCACTCGAACAAACGACTACTCACGAGGCGTGGCTCACAGCGCTCACTCGAACAAGTGGTTCGGCAAAGTGGCCGATTGAAAGGCGTAAAAAGACCAGGGGCCGGATTCTCAAAAAAGCCTTACGTTAAGGCGCGCTGGAGGCCTTGACCGTTCTGCTGTATTTCCCTTGTATAAGAGCGAAGAGTTTTGATTTCCCGATCGCCGACAAGCGCGGAAGGCTGCTCTCCCCTTCCCTGCCTTAACCTAAGGCGCCTTCACTCGCACCAATGTAGCGGGTCCCTTGCTCTGTGTATGTGCATGTAAGATCGCTCGACCGTAAGTTAAGGCGCCTTAAGGAGATAAGGCGCCTTAACGCGTTTGAGAATCCGGCCCCAGGTGAGTCATACCTACGCGCATGCGCATAACAGTAAGGGGGTACGTAGTAACTAATTTTTATACACATAAACATACGTAAATCATCTTTTTAACATGTATAAACATTTTACAATATTTTAGCAGTATTTATTTTACTTTTAGGTTAATTGTATCAATTTATATCCCGATACCGTAATTCTATACAAATTAATCATGCAATATAGTAAATATGTTGTATAATCCTTTTACAATATGTATATATATATTGTATATATATTATATATATATATATATATTATATATATATATATATATATATATATATATTCATTTACATATACAAATATATATATACGCTACACAGACATGGTGTAGTTTATAAAAAAATAATAATAAACATTGTGTTTGTATACAGTCTATGATTGTCCCTTTTGTCAGTGTGGATATTATTGACACATTCCTAAGGGTGGGTCTCAAAGAGTACATTTTGCATTCTTAAGTGGGTTTATGCATGAAATGGACTCTTAAGAATTGCTGTTCTTGATTCATGATGATCTACTGAACAGTTTGAGACCAAAAATGTAATCAAATTGTGAATTAACACTCACCTCGCCAGGGACGGGGTCAATGAGTATATTTTTCTTTCTTAAATGGATTAATACATGAAATGGATACTTAAGAGTGACTGATCTTGATTTAGGATGACCTAAGGAATACATTGCCTTATGTTTCATGGATGTACTCAAATTGTGATTTAAGAGTCACAATTGGGGGGTCTTTCGTGGCGCCCCCTGGTTGCTGCGCAGAATTGTAGAACTTAAGAATTGCCTTTTTGGGGTCTCCTATCATAGATGCATACATTCCAGGCCCCAAACCTTTTGTACTCGAGATGTGAAAGAAATGTCTCTGGGTCCCCGGACTAAAAGCCAATTCCAAATTGTTCCAGCCCAGTTGAAATGCCTCTTCTTTATCAGGATGTGATGGATGCACATAGGGGCAAATATGAAGTAGCTCTATGAATAACTCACATAACACAGCAACTATCTTCTATGAATTCCAATCTTACGACTGCCTCTGACGTGATGCCATAATACTCCAAGGTCTTGCTGCTGTCCATCTCCTGCTGAGCCACCATCAGACGATACTTCCGGCCCTTTAAGGATGGATCTTTTTCCAGTAACTTTCTTACCTCGCTAACAGTCGTCTGTTCATTGACAACTTGTTGAATCACACTGCATGATGGCATTGCCACATTGAGGAAGAACATAGGGATGCCTCCTCCTCTCAGACGAAGGATTAGATGCAACACAGATTCAGAGCTAATATTGAAGTCCTCGAGTGTTCTCTCATCTTCGAGCTGGTTTCCGGAGAAGATGAGCCTCTGTTGGTCAATTGGTACGCCTTCTATGTCTTGTATTTTTGCTTTTAATACTTCCACGGTATCTTGAGGTGTGACTTCTATTGTCAACGTTTTCCCTGTTAGCGTCTTCACGTAAATGATCATTGTATCCTGTAAAGTAATATGACAAGTATCAACTTTAACACTAGGAATGCATGAGGTCGTTGAACATGCTTCTACAATACCAATAAACACCAGTATCGATAACTACCTACCATGTGTAAGTATTTGGCACAAGATTGCACATTTTTTTCAATTTACGCCTCAATACTCACAGCAACAGAGGAGGCGCCGCACAGACTGTGCACTGCCAAAACACCGACTAATCTCAGACATTCAGATAAAAGCGCCGATGTAAAAGATATCATCACTGCCCTTGACTGGTGCTATCAAGCTGTTATCGCCCATTTCTAGGAAGGGTTGTTATCTACCTTCAAATTCAATTTACATCCGCAAGACCATTCATCAGATCTAGTGTCTAGCCTTTGGCACTGACGCCCTTTCGAAGATGTCAAGGAGGCTTTGCTGCTAAATGACGAGGCCAAAGTGACACAGGGGGACTTAGGGCGAACTGATCCAATTTCCAGTTTCCTTTCACGAAAGTATATTCATGAATACGATGTGTTACAAAAATTGCGCAACTGAGTGAAAAACACGAACTATGTATCAAAATATGAGTATGCACACACACACACACACACACACACACACACACACACACACACATTATATATATATATATATGTGTGTTTGTGTATACATATATATATATACATACACACACACATAAAGACACATATTTGTGAGTGAATGTGTTTTGTTTGTGTGTGTGTGGGTGTACACACACACACACACACACACACACACACACACACACACACACACACACATATATATATATATATATATATATATATATATATATATTATTATATATATATGCATACATATATCATGTATATAGACATATATAATATATATACATCGTTATTATTGTTATTATTGTTTTTGTCGTTATTCTTATCATTATCGTTTTCCTCATAGTCGCCTTTCATCATCGCCTGTAAAGTGAGTCCAGTGTGCAGTTCGCCAGATTGAGCCAGCACTTAAAATGACTTTAGTGTTTCATCCTTTTGCTGCCGTTTTCTATGCTCTCCTTTCCCCAACCTAACATTCTCTAATTTCCCTGATGACGTCATAGGCCTTACCTAGCACCCCCAAGCCGCGCAGAACTCAGAGGTGACGAGACCTCACGTATATAGACCTTGGGTAGAAACACCAGGATTTCCACATTATCAGACCCCGTAAATCTGTCGGGCTCGACATCCATCGATTCCCTAACGCCATGCCGTTTAATGAAACAGTTATGGTTCTTTTTTTTTTAATTTCTTTTTTCTTTTATTTAAGTAATGGTAATGAAATGGACGTGGTAACTAACTATCTACCCTAACTACCGACCATTTCCTCTTCTTGGACACGGTCAGCTGAGTATCAAATGGTTTGCATTAACTCACGAATTGGCAACCCTCTACAGAGCTCGCACATTTACCAGTACCAGGGATAGACGCTGTCCTATCTTCATCATATACCTTTGACAACAAGTACCAACCTTTCCGACTCAACTCCTTGAGATCGTTTCGGTTTTATCAACTCCCGACTAGATATATTTTTTAGCGTGTGTATATGTGTGTGTGTGTGTGTCTGTGCGAGGGGCATTTCACTACCCAAAATAGCGTACGAAATTCCCGGGATTTCCGAAATCCCAACCACTTTTTAATAAATTTCCAGATTTCCAGACATTTGCCATGGATTTCCGGATTTCGAGGGATTTCCTAGCGATTTTCAAAGTTACATGTTTACGTGAGTTCTTACCTAGTTGATTCTACCTAGTTCTCTCAATATGGGAGAAGAGCTAAGCTCATGTGGTCCCGTCTGCTATATTTAAATTGTCGTATAACTTTTTAAATTGATGCACATTTTTGACACACACTGTGTTTGGAGAGACTGTTCCATACATCTATAGTTGTTTAGGAAACTAAAGTTTTTTTTACATCTTTATCACCTCTTTTTACTTGCAACTTTTTGTTGTGTCCTCTTGTCCTTCTTGTATTCAAGACCAGAAAGTCATCTTTATCTATCTTCACTCTTCCTTTTCCTTTTTCTTCTCTCTTTCTTCCAAGGTAGTAAGTCCTAATTTATGTAGCCTATCTTCGTAACTCACATCCCTTCGAGTAGGTGCCCATTTTGTGGCCGCTCTTTGAACTCTTTCCAGTTTGCCAATATCCTTTTATAAGTGTCGACCTGGTCTTATGATTGCTATATTGATCATCTTTACCATATCGTCATCCACATACACGAATGCCCTCGTCGTGTTGGCAGTCAGTCCTAGCATTTTGTGGACCTTTTCATTTATATGATCATTTGGGTTTAGGTTTATATTTATGGTTACCCTTAAATCTTTTCTTTTTTTCATGTCAGCTGTGCTTCATATTGCGTCTCCTAATTTACATGGGAATAGTGTGCGATTTCTACTTTCTCCGAACCTGACTACGTGGCATTTTTTTGCATTGAATACCGTTTTCCATGCACAACTCGACGTGAATAAGTTCTCGATGTCACTTTGGAGGCGTTGGCATGAGACATTGTCTGTAATCTTTTTTGTATGAGTCATCTGCAAACATATTCAGATAACTGACAGGGTTTATCACTGACTAAATCATTGACGAAAATAGTCAACATAATCGGTACAAGTACACAATCCACCCAGCCGTCTCTTTCTTGTAATATTTCCAGCTTTTTGGTAGTTATCGTTGCCTCACTGAATTTTGGAATATTAACAACAAGGGAGTACATAGTTCTGCGGCAAATTCCCTGAGAACCCAGTTAGAAATTTCATCTGGTCCCTCTGCTTTGGTCTTGTCTAATTGTTTTTAGTAGATCTTTTATTTCATTCTTTTTGAGGGTGATATTTTCGATGTTCGTTACGTTTTTACGGGTATTTGTCCTATCAGAGTATGAATCCTGAACAAACACTGACTGTGTGTATGTGTATGTGTGCGTGTGTTGTGTACGCTTAAGTGTGTACATGCTTTGTGTGTGTATGTGACGGAAATCTGTTTTCTTGTGTTGTGCATGTTCACTTTAGCAAATCTAAATTAAATACCACTCAATTCTCCCTGTTTCCGTCCAAGTCACATCAGTTTAAGTTTCCCTTTCTGAAGTCAATTCAGCACGGAAGTTATGACAAGTTCGTTTACATAAAAAGTTGCTGTTTCAGATCAGTGCATCCTTGCCACTGCATTGCCAGTCATTGAGGATGAAATTGAACAGATTGTCTTCAATTTCCTTTCAGCATTGAACGATGGCTCTGATCAAATTGTTTTGTCGGAAAATCTATAGATCTTGCCCCCCCACTCCCGTCAAATTTTCTATCTACACCAATGCTGCGTAATACCAAATATTTAATAGCTTCTGATAAAGTAACAAAATGACATTATATTCTAGATCAAACTAAATTAACAACTCTCTAGATCTACCAGATAGCAAAATAGAATAGACATCCCGAAAATCATCTAAAGAAAATACATTAAAGAGAACGAAACAAGTTTAAGGCAGACTGGCCTATCGCACATACACCATAATTTCACGCATACATATATCATACTGGAAACTTTCTTACATATGCTTATAAATTATTTTCAAAAGTCGTAACATGTGTAGTTAAATTTTCAGGGTGTTCAAAAATGCGCGGTAACGGTAGTGATGGATGATATATTATTCACTTGTTTACGTATCCGCTGCACCCGATTTTCGAAGACAAAAATAAACGAGAAATCGACTTGCATTTTTCCCGCGCGCGCCTAATCTGATACGATTCGATTCCGAGGTGAACAATATGAAAGTATTTGTAAAATTAACTTTGTTACATTACCGCCGATGTTCAGTATATCCAACCATCTTGAAAGTAAATCAATTCAGATGTAACGAAACATGACAAACTCATTTTCATTCGGTTTCGGGGTGATGTATGCGCGATTTTAGATATATCTGAAGGTGCTGGAGTCGAAGTCTGTATATTCAGCCCATGGAAACTTCTACAAGCGATGGCATATGTTGTTTGTCTCAAGCACAAAACGTCACCGGTTTTATCAAAGGAAATAATTCCTGTCTGAGAGCACATGAACAATGCTGATTCCAGACAGGGTGGTTTTGTTTCATTTTATTTCATTTATTTTTTTTTTCTTTGCCGCCTACCACGTTTCCAGAAATCAATAAACTGCACTAAAAGAAAAAAAGAAAAATCAAAACACACAATCATTTACCTTGTTACCACCTGTCTTAGGATTTTCAGAAATAAAATCCATAACCCAAAGATTAAAATGATTGTGGCCTCACCTCAATATTTCCTGTCTGGTACATATATATATACTTCCGGACATCAACCTAGACCATTATATATATATATATATATATATATATATATATAATATATATATAGAGAGAGAGAGGAGAGAGAGAGAGAGAGAGAGAGAGAGAGAGAGAGAGGAGATAAAACTCAGGCTATACTCACCATAAGCCAGATCTCTATTATCTATATCACAGATAAGCCAGATTAATATTAAAGGTGGCTCACCTCAATATTTCATGTCTGGTACATACATATATACTTCCCGGACATCAACCTAGACCATTTTATATATATAATATATATATATATGAGAGAGAGAGACAGAGACAGAG
>NW_020868780.1:313204-314702 GCF_003789085.1 Penaeus vannamei
TCTCTCCTCTCTCTCCTCTCTCTTTCTCTCTCTCTCTCTCTCTCTCTCTCATCTCTCTCTCAATCTCTTCTCTTTCTCTTTCTCATTCTCTCTTTTCTCTTTCTCTTTCTCTCTCTCCTCTCCTCTCTCTCTCTCTTCTCTTCTCTTTCCACTCTCTCTCTCTCTCTTTCACTCTTCTCTCTCTCTCTCTTTCAACTCTCATCTCTCTCTCTTTCTTATCACACCACTCTTCTCTCTCTCTCTTTCACTCTCTCTCTTTCACACTCTCTCTTTCACACTCTCATCTCTCTCTCTCTCCTCACCTCTTCTCTTCTCTTTTCACTCTCTTTCTCTCTCTCTTTCACTCTCTTTTCCTACTCTCCTCTCTTCTCTACTTTACTCTCTCTCTCTCTCTCTCTCTTTCATCTTCATCTCTTCTCTCTCTCTTCTCTCTCTCTCTCTCTCTCTTCTCTCCTTTCACACTCTCTCTCTTCTCTCTCTCTTTCTCTCTTTTCACTTCTCTCTCTCTCCTCTTCTCTCTTTCCTCTCTCTCCTCTCTTTCCACTTAAACAACTCTCTCCTCTTCTCTCTCTCTTCTCTTCTGTCTCTCTCTCTCTCTCTTCGCTCTCTCTCTCTCTCTCTCTCTCTCCTCTTCTCTCTGCTCTCTCTCTCTCTCCTCTCTCTCCCTCTCTCTCTCATCCCTCTCATCTCTCTCTCTCTCTTTCTCTCTCTCCTCTCTCTCTCTGTCTCTCCTCTCTCTTCTTCTTCTCTCGTCTCTCCTCGTCTCTCTCTCATTCTCGATTCTCTCTCCTCTCTTTCTCTCTCTCTCTCTCTCACCTCTTGTCTCCATCTCTCCTGTTTCCCGCCCCCCCCTTCTCTCTCTCTCTCTTCTCTCCTCTCTCCCTCTCTCTCCTCTCTCTCTCTCATCGGCTCTCTCTCTCTCTCTCTCTCTCTCTCTCTGCTTCTGTTTTTCCTCTCTCTCTCTCTGGCTCTCTCTCTCTCTCCCTCTCTTCGTTCTCTTGCGATCTCGTCTCTCTCCTCTGCTCTCTCTCGTCTCGCTCCTCTTCCCTCGTCTGTCCTCCTCTTCCTGTTCTTCATCTCCTCTCTGCGCGCAGCCTCTCTCCTCCTCCCCTCTCCTCTCCTCTCCTGTCTTCTCTCTCTCTGTTTTTCCTCTCTCTCTCCTCTCTCTCTCTCCTTCTCTCTCATTCTTCTCTCTTCTCTCTCCTTCTCTCATCTCTCCTCACCTCAGTCTCTTCTCGTCTCTCTCTCCTTCTCTCTCTCTCCCTCTCTCTCTCTCTCCTCTCTCTCTCCTCTCCCCTCTCCTCTCATCATCTCTCTCTCTCCCTTCTTCTCTCTCCCCTCTCTCTCTCTCTTGTCTCTCCCTCTCTCTCTCTCTTCATCTTCCACTCTCTCTCTTCGTCTCTTCCTCTATCCCTCCTCTGCCTCTCTCTCGTCTCCTCTCTTCTTCTTCTCTCTCTCTCAACATCCCTCCTCTCGTCTCATCTCGTCTCTCGTCTGT
>NW_020868780.1:333170-343170 GCF_003789085.1 Penaeus vannamei
ATTTCGGTCATAAAAAAATTCTCTATGGCGCGAACTTTGCTCTCGACTGCTTCTTCATCAGTAAGATCAGATTTGTTATAAAAAAAAGTATATCTCAAATCCGGGTTCTACTCTAAAACTCGGTTTTCCATTGAACTACAACTGCTTTTATTATCACGTCTAAATATGTACGTAATACGCGACTATTTTTTTCATCAGTGCTGGAAAACCTCTAAAAAACCTCTATTTTATCTTTTATTATTTTATTTACCTTTTACAAAAGGAAACTCAAGTCAAGGTTTTATGTTTTAAAATGTCGTTACTGGAAATCTATGCTCTCTCCCGGTAACTCTCGCAGGGTTTCCGATCATTTGGACACAGATTGTTGTTACTTATTTTTTCTGTGCTAATGTATTTTGCAGTTTTATTTTTAGTGTAAGAAATCCTTCGGTTTTGCACAGATATATACGTACAAAAAAATATGTTGTTGGTCGGTATCAAAATATTGCAAACAAATCTTGCCAAATTTGAAACTAATGACCAAGTGTGTGCCTAAGTTCTCCATACCCTCCCCCCCCAAAAAAAAAGAAAAGAAAAAAAAGTGCAATTAGGAACTACGGAAGGACATCCTATGGCCACGAGGATAAATTGGGGAAAATTATGTGCGATGCAACTGGAAATCCTGTGCGATACGGAAATATGATCTGCCTTATTATTAACCACAAAATCAAAAACCAAGCATAATGCTGTCTTTGTATCTGACAATTTAGTGAGTTTATTGTATTTTGCGACAAAGGGACAAGTATATGCACTATCATGTTTTTATTTAGGATATTAATAATAATTTTAATGGCTTCAGTATGTATACTTTTTTCCTTTAATTACTTCCCGTTATCCTTGTATATTCTGACTGTATAAGCCGTGATAATCTATAGCTTAATTTTCCGAAATACTCGTTGAAGTCTTCAAGATGTGATACAATGGCCGTCCTGCAAACACAGTCCCTTTTTGAGCTTCTCCCATTTGTGACACTGATGTTTACTACAAAAGTCATAGTACACATTAGTATCGAATCTTTCCTTAATAACCTCTCGGATGCAAATAGACCTAGAAAACATTTATTGGTTATAGGCGGTGGTTTACAATTTCCATCATTTTCGCAAGCGTACAAACCGTACGCTGGGGGCGGGTAGGGACTGGTGTACGAAAAAAAGAAAAAGAAAAAGAAGTTTAATTCTATTTTATGATACATATTTTTAATTTCATTATATATATATATATATATATATATATATATATATATATATATATATATATAATATACATATATTTACAATACACACTTAATCCCCCTGGTTCTGTTCCTAGGCATGCAAAATATTTTTACTCTAAGAGGCTATTGCGATTTCTGCGAAACCAAACAGCGGTATATATTTTCTTCTTTATTCAGCATTTTGAGTTTTATAGAAAGTGACACGAATAAAGTGTCTTTAGTGAACATCAACATTTTCTTGTACACCTTTAAGGGGGAAGGGGGTGGGTATCCAAAAAGTGTAGCATTAGTGGGAATACTAAGCATGAAGTATTTGGATGTCTATTGAACCTTGGAATTGTGGTACATTACACCTTTCCATTCATGCTTTGGTGAATGAAGAAATTGTCCTCACTGCTTATTGCGGAGGTTTTCGGATCCTGTGACTTACTGCCGTGTTTCCTGGCCTCGAGAAACCACATGGTTCGGCTCCCAGCTTTTCCCCTGAAGTGGATTAATTTCTCGCCATGAATGAAGAGCAGAGTGGACGTTTGAGTAAAGAGGTGCCGAGTGAGTACTGCGCGGCCAGGAGAGCAGGTTAGGTACTAATGGCCGGTTAGAATTGCGGGAGGCCAGACCCAATAAGTATTCCTATATACGGGCATGCATATTAACAGAAATAAATGCATATCTGTACGATGAGTTATGCATTTGTCTATCCTCTCTGTGCAGTAGATATGCATGTGTAGGCTGATAGATATGTATTTCTTTCTTTCTATTCCTATGTCCGAATAATAAACATTTATGGGGTCAGGCCTCCACAATTTTAACAAACCAGTCAAGCTTATTTACCTGTTTGTATTTGGATTGTGAAACATTCAAAATAAGAGAGATGCCATTTTGTGCCGGAAAGCAAAAAGAGTTGGGTTGGAAAGTGCCGATATTTTGGAATATTCCTTAACTGGATGAGTTATTGTTTAATAATTATAGTAATACAAAATAATAATAGCAACAACAACAACAACAATAATAATGATAACAATAATATTGATAACAATAATATTATTATAATTTTCTCTATTACCATTATAACTGTAGAATGGGCTTCTATAAGGAAATGTGTTCGCGGCAAAGTTTATAAAAGTGATTTACTTTGTCATGCTTTCGTATCTACCTCCTGTGGATTCTCTTTATTAAAGCGTATATCAGAATTTTATATTCTTTCTCCATCGAAAAAAAACATTTGCTTTCTACGTATGTGTGTGTGTGGAAAAACGCACAAATGTAAACATAAAAATGTAGACTATACTCGAAATAATGAGATTTTTTAAACAAAAATCACATTGTTGTTTAGGCCTCCATGGCACAATCGGTCAGCGCGTTCGGCTGTTAACCGAAAGGTTGGTGGTTCGAGCCCACCCGGGGGCGCTCGTTTTCTAAATCTTTCTCGCGAGGATGCAGATGGGCGCCAGGGCTTAATCATGCAACACCTTTGCGTATCATTGCCACTGATATCACGCCAGTTAGATGATCGGACGTTCTGCCTTGCCTTAAATATTATCTTATCATCCGGTTCGTTTACTTAATTTGGTGGTCATAGTGTACGTATTTTGAGTATGTACAGCCAACAACAAAAGCGATGTCGCCTTATCAGACCTGGGCTTGGAGAGATCTCGCCCTTCTTGCCCTGAAAGGTGGTCCACGCAAAGTGTTCGGCTATGTTTCAGTCCCATCTTATCGAGGCTAGTGTCTGCACCCCCCCCTCTCACTCTCACTCACTCTCCGCCCCCCACCCTCTCTCTCTCTCGCTTGCTCTCTCTCTCTCTTACACACTCACACACACACATACATACTGTGAGTAATATTTGTGGGTATGAATAATGTATCGTCTCAAATAGCACCTCTTGGGCTACCAAACATCAATAAATGGCTTTGGCCGCAAAACTTCGAGCGTAATGGGGTGTAAAGGTATAGGTATCGATTACTTTGTTTTCCTTTTATTTCGTTCGGGTGCCTCCTACGAACCACGACCTCCAGTCGCGTTCATGAATCGCGAAGCACGGTTTGGTTGGGGTCAGCTTGAGTCATCATTATCATTATCATTGATGTTCATTATCAGCCAGGAGGCGTAGCCACCGCAGCCCCCAGGGACCTGCCGCCCGGCTTCGCGCCGCCGCACGCCCAGGCCCATCATTACCATTTTTACTATCAATGCTTATCATAATGGTCATCATTATCATCACTGTGATTATGTCATAAGCATTATTATTATCATTATTATGATTATGATTAATGATTTTTTTCATTATCACTATATAATCAATTCTGTTGTTTGTGACAAACAACAGAATTGATTATACGCACAGAGTTAGACACGAATAATCGTCCTATTCGTCTAGATCATCTAAGATGAATGAAAGTCCTTCTGGCACCGAGGACTTTCAGCGTCAGGAGAGGCGATGGAATTAGGATAGGAAGGAGGGAAGAGAAGCTGCTCAGTGGGCGCGTCGGCCGGACAGCCTCTTCATTATGGCGGCCTCCGCCCTGCTCACGTCCTCAGCGAGCCCTACCAGTAGCAAGGGCATGTTTTCAGCCCTCGGCCACAAGAATTGAACGTCATAGTTGCGCTCAATCCATGCGGCCATGCTGCCTTCGGGGCCGAGCACCAGGATGTGCTCCTCGCGCCTGATGTGGAGCGGCACGACGACGTGCTCGGGGCCAGAGCTTGAGGTTCGCCATGACCTCGAGCTCGGCGACGGCCCGTTACCAGGATCTGGGCGCCGGGCTTGTTCCGCTCAGGGAGCTGGATCGTCACCCCATGCCTCTGGGCGACATGACGGATTCGGAATCCGCGCTTGCCGATCCGCCCGGGCTCGACGCAGACCGGAAACCTCTCCTTCATCTCCTCTCGGCGACGCCGCTCCTCGGCGAATTCTTCATTACGGCGGCGCCTCTCTGCTACGTGGAGTTGTATGGTGGCCACGGCTTTTTCGGCTGCGCCCAAAGGCCCCTCGACCACCAGGGGCCATTCAGGGTGCTCGCGGGAGTGGGTGCGGAGCTTAACCCCGAACTCCTCCTGGAGCTTGGAGGCGTGGCATCCTCCTTTTCCTATGGCGATGCCGATGTCTTCGGGAAGGATCTCCACCGGGAGGACCACGCGCTGTTGGAGCACGTCCTGCTGGACGAGCTCCTCCAACTCCTTGATGGCCCCGCGCACATTGGCGGACAGGCCAGATACGACGATGGACGATTCCCTGTCCTTGGGAACGTTAACCCAGACGCCGTGCTTTTCCCTGATGTAACTGATGCGGGCGCCGCCCTTGCCGATGGCCTTGCCGTAGTGCGCTGGCGCGATGTCAGGGGAAGTGCTTTCAGAGCTGCGGACCTGTCCTTCGATGTCCGCGAGCTTTTTGAGCATCAGCGCACGGTCCTTTTCCTTGCCGATTAAGGCACAGGATTCCGAAGGATCGTCCTCCCTCAAAGGCATCTTCAGCCAAATCCCGGGGGCCTGCTTGGTCTCCAGGAGTGGCTGCAGGTCCACAGGTATTTGCAAAGGCATGCGCAGGGACCTGTTGCCGCTAATGCAGGCTTCCATGTGCAGAATAAAGGCGTGAGCGGCCTTTTGCTTGCCCTTAACGAGGAAGGGCGCCACGAGGTTGCCGACGTGGGGCCTGACGAGCTTCACGCCGAAATTCTCCGCGGCCTTGCCAGCCTGCTGGAGGAATCGCCGGCGGTCCTCCAAAGCTACATACATGGAAAGGCTAACGCCAGCGTTTGCCTGCTTGGGGAGGGTCTGGCCGGATGGTTCTTTCACAACCGGCTTCATTCGGTAAGACATGGGTTCTTCGATAGTGAATCCAAAGAGCTCGACAATCTCGACGGCAAAGTTTGCGTCATAAGTAGTGTTTAGGTTCAGAGAGGCGGTCACGGGCGCCTCTTGTTGCACTGTAGTTGATGGGAGTCTGTCATTTCCATTTATCTTGGGACCCTCCTCCTTAGATGACTAAGGAGGATTTGTTGCTTTTTTTGTTTCTTTTTTCTTCTTTCCCTTACGCATTTCTTCTGTCACCTTTTCCAATTCTGATGGGGAAGGAAGGTCAAATGACCCTTCTATTGCTTGATGGGAAGAAGGAAGGTCAAATGACCCTTCTATTGCTGGCTGTGATGGGGAAGAAGGAAGGTCAAATGACCCTTCTATTGCAGGCTGTGATGGGAAAGAAGGAAGGTCAAATGACCCTTCTATTGCAGGCTGTGATGGGGAAGAAGGAAGGTCAAATGACCCTTCTATTGCAGGCTGTGATGGGGAAGAAGGAAGGTCAAATGACCCTTCTATTGCTGGCTGTGATGGGGAAGAAGAAAGGTCAATGACCCTTCTATTGCAGGCTGGGGAGAAGAAGGTCAAATGACCCTTCTATTGCAGGCTGCGATGGGGAAGAAGGAAGGTCAAATGACCCTTCTATTGCAGGCTGTGATGGGGAAGAAGGAAGGTCAAATGACCCTTCTATTGCAGGCTGTGATGGGGAAGAAGGAAGGTCAAATGACCCTTCTATTGCTGGCTGTGATGGGGAAGAAGAAAGGTCAAATGACCCTTCTATTGCTGGCTGTGATGGGGAAGAAGGAAGGTCAAATGACCCTTCTATTGCAGGCTGTGATGGGGAAGAAGGAAGGTCAAATGACCCTTCTATTGCAGGCTGTGCTGGGGAAGAAGGAAGGTCAAATGACCCTTCTATTGCAGGCTGTGATGGGGAAGAAGGAAGGTCAAATGACCTTCTATTGCCAAGGTCAAATGACCCTTCTATTGTGGCTGTGATGGGGAAGAAGGAAGGGCTATTGCAGGCTGTGATGGGGAAGAAGAAGGTCAAATGATCTATTGGGCTGTGATAAGGTCAAATGACCCTTCTATTGCAGGCTGTGATCTGGAAGGAAGGTCAAATGACCCTTCTATTGCAGGCTGTGATCTGGAAGGAAGGTCAAATGACCCTTCTATTGCAGGCTGTGATGGGGGAAGGAAGGTCAAATGACCCTTCTATTGCTGGCTGTGATGGGGAAGAAGGAAGGTCAAATGACCCTTCTATTGTGGCTGTGAGAAGAAGGTCAAATGACCCTTCTATTGCTGGCTGTGATGGGGAAGAAGGAAGGTCAAATGACCCTTCTATTGCAGGCTGTGATGGGAAGAAGGAAGGTCAAATGACCCTTCTATTGCAGGCTGTGATGGGGAAGAAGAAAGGTCAAATGACCCTTCTATTGCAGGCTGTGATCTGGAAGGAAGGTCAAATGACCCTTCTATTGCAGGCTGTGATCTGGAAGGAAGGTCAAATTACCCTTCTATTGCAGGCTGTGAGAAGGAAGGTCAAATGACCCTTCTATTGCAGGCTGTGATGGGGAAGAAGGAAGGTCAAATGACCCTTCTATTGCTGGCTGTGATGGGGAAGAAGGAAGGTCAAATGACCCTTCTATTGCTGGCTGTGATAGGTCTGAATTGCAGGCTGTGATGGGGAAGAAGGAAGGTCAAATGACCCTTCTATTGCTGGCTGTGATGGGGAAGAAGGAAGGTCAAATGACCCTTCTATTGCTGGCTGTGATGGGGAAGAAGGAAGGTCAAATGACCCTTCTATTGCGCTGTGAGAAAAGAAAGGTCAAATGACCCTTCTATTGCTGGCTGTGATGGGGAAGAAGGAAGGTCAAATGACCCTTCTATTGTAGGCTGTGATGGGGAAGAAGAAGGTCAAATGACCCTTCTATTGCTGGCTGTGATGGGGAAGAAGGAAGGTCAAATGACCCTTCTATTGCTGGCTGTGATGGGGAAGAGAAAGGTCAAATGACCCTTCTATGCTGGCTGTGATGGGGAAGAAGGAAGGTCAAATGACCCTTCTGTGATGGGGAAGAAGAAAGTCAAATGACCTTCTGCTGGCTGTGATGGGGAAGAAGGAAGGTCAAATGAATGGGAAGAAGGAAGGTCAAATGACCCTTCTATTGCTGGCTGTGATTGGAAAGAAGAAAGGTCAAATGACCCTTCTATTGCTGGCTGTGATGGGGAAGAAGGAAGGTCAAATGACCCTTCTATTGCTGGCTGTGATTGGAAAGAAGAAGGTCAAATGACCCTTCTATTGCTGGCTGTGATGGGGAAGAAGGAAGGTCAAATGACCCTTCTATTGCTGGCTGTGATGGGAAGAAGAAGGTCAAATGACCTTCTATTGCTGGCTGTGATTTGTCAAATGACCCTTCTATTGCTGGCTGTGATGGGGAAGAAGGAAGGTCAAATGACCCTTCTATGCTGGCTGTGATTGGAAGAAGAAAGGTCAAATGATTGCTGGCTGTGATGGGGAAGAAGGAAGGTCAAATGACCCTTCTATTGCTGGCTGTGATGGGGAAGAAGGAAGGTCAAATGACCCTTCTATTGCTGGCTGTGATGGGGAAGAAGGAAAGTCAAATGACCCTTCTATTGCTGGCTGTGATGGGAAGAAGGAAGGTCAAATGACCCTTCTATTGCTGGCTGTGATGGGAAGAAGGAAGGTCAAATGACCCTTCTATTGCTGGCTGTGATGGGGAAGAAGGAAAGTCAAATGACCTTCTATTGCTGGCTGTGATGGGAAGAAGGAAGGTCAAATGACCCTTCTATTGCAGGCTGTGATGGGGAAGAAGGAAGGTCAAATGACCCTTCTATTGCTGGCTGTGATGGGGAAGAAGGAAGGTCAAATGACCCTTCTATTGCAGGCTGTGATGGGAAAAGGAAGGTCAAATGACCCTTCTATTGCAGGCTGTGATGGGGAAGGGAAGGTCAAATGACCCTTTAATAGGTCAAATGACCCTTCTATTGCAGGCTGTGATGGGGAAGAAGGAAGGTCAAATGACCCTTCTATTGCAGGCTGTGATCTGGAAGGAAGGTCAAATGACCCTTCTATTGCTGGCTGTGATGGGGAAGAAGGAAGGTCAAATGACCCTTCTATTGCTGGCTGTGATGGGGAAGAAGGAAGGTCAAATGACCCTTCTATTGCAGGCTGTGAGAAGGAAGGTCAAATGACCCTTCTATTGCAGGCTGTGATCTGGGGAAGGTAAAATGACCCTTTCTATTGCTGGCTGTGATGGGAAAAGGAAGGTCAAATGACCCTTCTATTGCTGGCGGTCAAATGACCCTTCTTGCTGGCTGTGATGGGAAGAAGAAGGTCAAATGATTGCCTGTGATGGGGAAGAAGGAAGGTCAAATGACCCTTCTATTGGCTGTGATGGGGAAGAAGGAAGGTCAATGACCCTTCTATTTGCTGTGATAAGAAGGAAGGTCAAATGTCTATTGCAGGCTGTGATGGGGAAGAAGTCAAATGACCCTTCTATTGCTGGCAAATGACCCTTCTATTGCAGGTCAAATGACCTTCTATTGCTGTGATGGGGAAGAAGGAAGGTCAAATGACCCTTCTGCTGGCTGTGATGGGGAAGAAGGAAGGTCAAAATGACCCTTCTATTGCTGGCTGTGATAGGTCAAATGACCCTTCTATTGCTGGCTGTGATGGGGTTGATTGCAAGGAAGGTCAAATGACCCTTCTACTCAAATGCTAGGCTGTGATGGGGAAGAAGAAGGTCAAATGTGCAGGCTGTGATGGGAAGAAGGAAGGTCAAATGTGCTCTGTGCAGGCTGTGGGGAAGAAGGAAGGGTCCAAATGACCCTTCTATTGCAGGCCCCTTCTATTGCTGGCTGTGGCCGAGGCGCGTCGTCGGATGCCAAGGACGACGAGCCCGGCGACGACGAATGAGGCGGCGACTGTGACGACCGCTGTCAGTGCCATCGGCGTCTTTTGCTCCTTGATGCTCTCAGCGAGTGCCCGGAGGTTCTGCTGTGCCTCCGCATTGCACTCGCGCTGCCGTCGACGAGTCGCGGGGTGGGCCACGGCTGCTTCTCCCTCCGCGGGCACTCGACGGAGGGACCGGGGGCGAGCATCGAGCGGGGGATAAGGCCGGACAGGTCTCTTATTTCCGCGACCTGCTTGGCCACGGCGGCTTCTTGCCGTATTAGACGTCTGTATTGTATGAAAAAGGGTAATAATAAATGCCGCGCACATTAGGACGATTGATATTTCTTTATTCGCCATTGGTCCTAACAAGGCGCCCGGGATCCCAAATGCAGCAAGGTAAGGAATTATATGAATGGATTGCATGTGCGAGGCGTGTATGCGTGTATGTGTGTATGTGCGTGTGCGTATATGCGTGTTTGTGTGTATGTTGTGTGCGTGTGTGTGTGTGCGTGTGTGTATGTGCATGTGTGTCTGTGTGTATGTGTGTGCGTGTGCGTGTGTGTGTGTATGCGCGTGTGTGTATGTATGTGTGTGTCCGTATGTGTTCTCGTGTGTGTGTCCGTTTGTGGGTGCGTGCGCGTTTATTCGTGTGCGTATGTGTGTGCGTGTGTATTTCTTTGATTTGCCTCTACCTCTCCTCCTCTGCTTCTTGGCACAGTTTGATCAGTCCTTCTATGCTATCACTATATTTGTGAAAAAAAATCCCGAAAACCGAAGTCGCGGGGAAACGGAATTGCACGTGGTAGAATCGTGTCCTCTCACCCAGCCACTAAGAGTCAAATACTATTTCTCTCTCTGTCTCTCACTCACACACATAACAAACGCACACCCAAGCACATTAACTGACAACAGTTAATGGCGAAAGATGTAGATGACGCAGCGAAAATCAGCCATGAAATGATGTCAGTGTATGCATAACCCTTTTAGAAATTATAGTAAAAGCGTCCTTCGAGACTAAAATCCCTGTCTTTTAAATTGTAATCTG
>NW_020868780.1:357761-362761 GCF_003789085.1 Penaeus vannamei
ACTGCTATACAGAAAAGGTATCAAGCCATCACTGCGTAAGGCTCACTTTATACTTCCGTCTGTATACACTTTTCAGTAAAACACTGCCTGATATGGCTGGCAGGAAAGACGACGATTTTATCGGTTTATAACTGTTAGATTTTCACGTCCAAGAACTTTACAAGTATAAAATCTATGGAAAGTTGAGGAAAAAAAGAAAAATGCTAGAGCATTAAGACGTAATACATAAATTTTGTCATTGAACATCTCCCTCCTAAACATACAGCAGAGTGGCGCAGTGGAAGCGTGCTGGGCCCATAACCCAGAGGTCCGTGGATCGAAACCACGCTCTGCTACAGCTTATTTTTTGCTGATTATATTAGCTCATTATGAATAATTCCAGCCTCATCCGATTACACATACTAAAATTATTCATAATGTTACCAATACATTACCATATACACTAAACTTCCATGTAAAAATGCCATAAAGATATTCCATGGGTGTTGAGATAAACTTTCGCACAGCTGCTTATAAATGTGACCATGTTGAAAGCCATCATATGTGGTAACTGGGCCTCTATTTCCTAGTCATCTGTGTGAAACTAGGGATTCCACGTAAAAAAATAAGTAATCAGGGATTTCATGCAATCGCTGTGACCGTTCTATTTTTAATTTCATATTATAGTTTCCTGAAGATATATTTTACCATTTAAATGTCAATACATTATCTACGTATATGTGTGTCTACGTATCTGTCTGTCTGGTGTACATAGATATACACCTGTATGTATATGCACGCACACACACACACACACATACATATATATATATATATATATATATATATATATATATATATATATATATATATATATATATATATATAAAATATGTGTGTATAGGTGTGTGCGTATCACAAATTTTAGATTAGTTACAATCATAGACATGCAAACAGATGCAAACATGTCTATATCAACTGACGGTTTACATATCCATGCTCTGTCTTAGCTCTTTTGTCCAACTAAAATGGTACATAGACACACGTGTGTGTGTCTATGTATATATACACACGTGTGTATGTGTGTGTGTGTGTGTGTGTATATATATATATATATATAATATATATATATATATATATATGTGTGTGTATATATATATATATATATATATATATATATATATATATATATATATATATATATATATATATATATATATATTACTAAAATTCTTTAAAATTAAAATACCAACTGACCACTGGTAAATTTTACCAGTGGTCAGAGCACTGGTAACTTCTGGGAAGACGATGTCATCACGTGTTACCTCGTAAAGAAATCATCTAAGCAAAGTTTTAGGTTTGTTTTTACACCTGATGTAACTAATATGATGGCAAACACATATCGCAATACGGGCATAGTGAATAAGTACAAATTTCACATGAAACTAGCGAGAATAAAATCCACACAAAGTATCGTAAAATTATAGGACTATACCATACTAGAATGCATGGAGTCGATAGATAAGTGAACTCTTAAAGAATTCTTCTCTGACATAATTATTACAAATGATATAGAAAACAACTACCTTACTGATATATAAACTGGCAATACCAACGCTAAACGAGTATAGCAATTTCTGTGTCCGTCGGCATTTTGATAATAAACTCCAAAGTGCATGGGCAAGAATAAGCTTGAAATATTTCCTTTGACGACAGATAGCGATTACTAAAAATTTTGGCCCGGTTATTTGTTAAACAATGATGAAAAATAAATCAATCAATAAAAACTGCTTGAACTAATATTGACAATATAATAATGATTATTATTATTATTAATAATATATTAATGTGATTATATTGCTTCCTATCTATACAGTAAATTTATATCCCACATGGTGGATATGATCAAATAAATTTATTAATTTTTTCTACATGTGCTTAAATAGTGTTTTAACTTTGAAGATAATTTTAAAAAGCTCGCTGTGTATAGTTCTGTTTACATGTTACGTGATTGGCCGAAGGAACCTAAAAGATTCTGTAAGGCGCTCGCTGATTGGTGGAATTGCTTTACTAGAGCCCTCTGTTGGCTACCACAAGAATGAGTGGATTTATGATTGTTACTCGGCATATCCAAATTACCATTTCTTCGTGAATCCCAATTTGCCATGACTGGTAAATGACCGCTGGTAAATGCGTTACGATCATATCTTAATGAATCCGGCCCCAGGAAGGTTACTTCCATCGAACTGGTTTGAGTTGTTTAGAGAAGACGCTTTCCTCTTCTCTGAGGCACAGCTGCCTAAGACGGACGGATGTCCTTCATTTTTAGTGCCTCATCTTGGAGGGAAAACTGGCAACACGCCCTGCACTTTTTAGTACTTCAATTCGCCGTCCCTATCTTATTTACACATGTTTTGTATCTTGTAAACTTTTTATACAATTTTCTTTCACCTTCTCACCTCTATCTGAAAGTAGGTCGATAATGACAGGGAAAGAAATACATATATATATATATATATATATATATATATATATATATATATATATATATATATATATATATATATAATTTTAAAAACATCTTTATTTATCTTTTTATTTTTACTGAAATTTATTACCTTCACTATTTGCTTTTCTCAAGCGAGACTTGGCGAATCGGAGTGCTACAAAATGCAGACTGTAATGTTGATTTCGTGATATTGTTATTCATAGTCGCCAAATTTATGGAAAGAAGTGCAACATCCAGACCATTTACAACTCACATTCCACATCGTCTCCCTTCGCTCGCCATGTGTTACTGTCTTGAGGATTTGGATTGACGGGAAAAGCACAACTCTATGAATTGTATAATTGATTATGTCCCGCTTCCTGCTTGGACTCTTGTTTTGTTCGATTTTATTTAAAACTAAGCGTTTTATTATTAACAAAATTACTTTGTACAGGTTATTATTACAAATTACAATTATTGTTTATTTTACTCTAAGTATTATGACAGACAACTTCATTTACAGTGCTTATTTTGCACTGGGTAATATTACAACTACAATTATTATTTCCTATTATTGTAATACATTGATGAATTTACCGAGAGCTATCTTTGATTCACTAAAATATGTAAGTGGTGGCAAATACATTATTGCAGAAAGAGTATCGGAATGTTTACTCCCAAACGCGACCCTTGAGAGGGGAAAACTTGCGCCCCCGGGTGGGCTCGAACCACCAACCTTTCGGTTAACAGCCGAACGCGCTAACCGATTGTGCCACGGAGGCTCACATCAATATGCTGTAACCAAATTTGATGAAAAATACCAATAGAATTGTATTTTAGCAATTGATAACGAATACAAATTGCAATTCAACTCTCGCAAACACAAGGAAATACCTCATACAATAAGCTGTTATAAATATAAAAATAAAAATATATACAGTACGTGTGTGTGTGTGTGTGTGTGTGTGTGTGTGTGTGTGTGTGTGTGTGTGTGTGTGTGTGTGTGTGTGTGTGTGTGTGTGTGTGTGTGTGTGTGTGTGTGTGTGTGTGTGTGTGTTTTAGGGGATAATATGGTATTATGGTAATATTTCCCCCTTACCATATTCTTCATATTGGTCATAGCAATCAAGTCTCATTCCTTAACTGAAAATTTAAATGGTTTTTCTTTACCAACAGTGGCTAGAATTTATATAGCCGGGGGCGTATTGAGGAAAATAGTGCTTTAAATTACTCCCAATTCCTGCGCGTGATTGCAAGAACACGGAAAAGTTTGAATGTCCCAATGTCTTTCTCAGAAAAGAAAATCCCAGTTACGAAGGAGCAGAGGTGCTTCCTAACCTATTTCATCATGTGGCCCCCGATCAATATATAATAAACTCCTTTTCAGATTCGGTTACTACTAGTTAATAATAGTGCAGTGCTGTCAGTACCTATAGGACAAGAATAGTTTATGGAAAGATTCCAATTTATTGATATATGAGAAATAATTGTATGAAGTTACTGTAATTGAAATGAAATTGTTTAATTCGGCGTAATTTTTTTACGTTGTATCAAATTTCGCATTTCTATATATATATATATATATATATATATATATATATATATATATATATATATATATATATATATATATATATATATATATATATATATATATATATATATATATTCTGTGTAGAGTAATGGTCAATACTTTAAACATGCATGTGAAGGCACCAAAAGTCTTTTAGAACTATGGTAAAGTATTGCGCTGAAGGGGTCAACCAGCGCGGAGCAGCGATGTTTCAAACTTCCCTGACTCGGTCTTCGGTCCAGACAAACGAATTCCTTAGCTGGATGCCTTTGGGACTCCCTTCCTCAGAACTGGATTCACAGCGAACCCTTTCCTTCGCACACTGAGCCGATTGAGGCTTCTCGGCTAATGACCTGTTTGCAAATCTCTTCGTTGGTGCACTGAACTAACTGCGAATCTGTCCTCTAGAACAGTTAATTGGCAGTTCATCCCTTCACGAGTAGGTTAACTGCTGATCTGAATGCAAACGCCCTAATGAACACATCGAACTGAGTGCAGATCCCCTCGTTACAACGCGACTGATTTTAATCCCTTCGTAAGAACACTGAATGGGCGGTTGAGATCGTTATTTCGTTACAGTATCGAATTCCTTAATTGGGATGTTACCATTTGCTATTTGCTGTGGTTATTATTGCCATTTTTATTACTGGTTTAACATAAAGTGAGTTTGCAACTGAATTAGTAATTGATATTTATCACATAGATTTGTCTAAGTACATGAACAAAACTATTACTGATGTTTGTTTGTTACCTGGTTATTATTATTTGTTAGTATTATTATACTGCAGTTATTACCACTGCTATATGAATATACGGTACACCACAATTATGTAGCGATTTCTCGTTAAGACAAGCAGTTTGATTGAATGAGAGTCGCGAAGGCTAGCTTCTGCCAAACTCGCCATTCAAAAGCACACACACACACACACACACACACACACACACACACACACACACACA
>NW_020868780.1:377761-382761 GCF_003789085.1 Penaeus vannamei
ATGTGTTTTTTCTTATCTTATTTTCCTTTTTGCGTACGCATTTGTGTTTGTGTTCAGTATATTTGTTCGTATGTCTCTCTCTCTCTATCTATTTGTATTTCTCACCTGCATTCTCCAGGTTCCACACAAGCACCGTGCTCTTTGCTGCAGTTGGGGGCGCAGACAGCTGAAACGTGTAAAAAAATCGAAATATAAACATTTTGCTGGTATTTCTTCTCATGGATAAAGCCTCGACGTATTACAAGTTTAAATGAACAAAGAAAAATGGTTGCATGAAAGGACATAGAGAATGGTAATAATGAAAGATGAAATTCTACGTTTCATTAAATGTTTTAATACTAAATCAATACCATATCTAAATACATTTCCTGTACTAATAAAAACACTAAACACCATACATGTATCGATATTATGTTTCCATAATATGAATTAAAAAAAAGAAATATATCTGTATATATATTTTACGTAATAATATGAATCATTAAATATGCGGATAATCCCCTCCTTTATAACCCCCTCCCCTCAAATAAGCACAAATAAATAAAATGATACTAAAAACTAATCTAAAATAAATAATAAATAATACAAATGCACTCTCTCGACATACGCGTTTGGCAGAAGAGGCCCGTCCAGCCCGGGTCGCAGCGGCACTCCAAGGGCTTCGTGCAGTGGCCGTTGATGCAGCCGGGCAGCGGCTTGCAGTCCTGGCAGGTGTCGCCGCCCCAGCCGATGCGACATCTGCCGGCAGAGGGAGGGTCGGTCGGGGCGGAGAGAGATGGGGGGGGAGGGAGGAAGGAGGGAGGGAGAATGGGGGTGAGGGAGGGAGGGGGGTGAGGGAGGTGGGGGTGAGGGAGGGAGAAGGGGGTGGGGGGAGGGAAAGGGGGTGGGAGAGGGAGAAAGGGGGGTGGGGGAGGGAAAGGGGGTTAGGGAGGGAGAAAGGGGGTGGGGGAGAGGGAGAAAGGGAAAGGGGGGTGGGGGAGGGAGAGGGAAATAGGGTTGGGGTTAGAAGGGGTGGGGGTAGGGGGAGAAATGGGAGTGGGAGAGGGAAAATGGGAAGGGTGTGGCGGATGGAGAAACGGACGCGGGAAGGATGGGGAGAAAGGGGGGGTATCAAGGAATTTAGGACTACACACAAACAAGGACACCATACAAAACAGGACACCATACAAACAGGGACCACAGGGAAAACTTGATCTCACAAAAAACAAACAACATAAACATCACACAAGAACAACATGAACATTACAACTGCACATAACAATAACACCAATAACTCACTTGCATTCCCCAGGAAGGTCGCAGTAGCCTCGTGTGGCGTGGCAGCCTTCTTTGCGTAAAGGGAGAAAGAAAGAAAAAAGAAAAAATAATAAGTTAAATAAAGTCAAATACTTTGGTAAATTAAGGAAATTTTTATGAGGAAAGAACGTACGAAATGAAATGATATGACATCCAAAATTGATATCAAAAAGAAAAAAGTATGTTCTTCCCTTGCATTAATGCCACCACTAACTGGAGTCCATACGTCACATAAACCTGTACTTACGCTGAGAACAGAATAGGCCGTCCCAACCTTCCTCGCACAGGCACTCGAAGCTAGTTGAGTTGCAAAAGCCGTGTTGACAACCTGGCAAGGGCGTGCACTCGCTGCAATTCTCACCGCGCCATCCTGCAAGAGGGAATGCGCTTGTGACAGAGGCGGTGCAATGGTTTTCCTTCTATCTGCACTTTCGCAGATAGCAGAGAACTGAAGCCATGTAAAAAAAATTCTCGCTAGACTTCAGTTAAGACGGAAAGACAGAAAAAGAAAAGAGGGTGAAAATACACGAATGTGCGAACTAGATTTATGAAGTAAAAACAAAAAAGCAAACGTGACCGTAAAATCATTCGAGTCCAAGAAAACACCCCTGAGGAGCCCAAGGTCGGCATTTGCTCTCATTTCCTTTGTTTTACTCTGCTGTCTCTCTTGCGGAGCGAGATTCTGGAAGACATGGTAAGAGGGAAAGAGAAAATTATGAGGAAAGAGAGAGAGCCAAAGGGAAGGGAGCAGAGAGAGATAGGAAGGAGTGGAAAGGAAGGAGAGGGGAAAGGGGGAAAGAGAGAGAGAGGAGACAGAAAAAGAAAGAGAGAGGGGGGGGGGGGGGGAGAGGAGGGAAGAAGAGAGAGGGAGAGGGAGGGTGGGAGAAAGAGATAGATAGATAAATAGATAGAGAGAGAGATTGACTAGCCAGAGATCGGTTAAAAGAAAATAAAAGAGCGACGTGCAAAAAAAAAAAAAAAAAAAAAAAAAAGGAAAATGAGACACGAATGACGTGGATAATTATTGTTATCATTTTGGAGGAAAATAAAGAAAGATCTTATGAATTCGACAAACCTTGAAACTACAAATAATATCACTATTCTCAGTATTCAGTCAATTGTGTCAGGCAGCTATACATCATCAGTTAGCTATTGTAACCTATATACATAAAATCAATAGATGAAATATGAAGAGCTGATACACATTATTTAAAATGATCAGTCAGCCTTTCAGAATTCTAAATGTCTCTTACGTAAATCTCCTTCATTCACCTAGGGTTATTTCTACTAAACAAGGTTAACACTGTGCGTAATTTCACCATTTTTCCTACAGCCGGACGCCCTTCCTGCTGCCAACCCTCCCCATTTTCCGGACCTGAGACCTGGCACCCGAGCAGTTTGGCTTAACAACACCAAGTTCACCCACAAGAGGATTCCGAGTGCCCTTCCTGCTGCCAACCCTCCCCTTTTCTCAAGACTAGAGACCTGGCACTCGAACAGCCTGGCTTAACAGCACCAAATCCACCTACAAAGGGACTCTCACCTAAGGAGCAGCGACACTCTCCCGGCTGAGTGCAGTAGCCGTGCACAGGATCACATCCCTCGCGACATATGGGGACGTCGCAGTCCTCGCCTTCCCAGCCGTCCACGCACCGCACCTCGCCCGCATCAGTGCACTCGAAGTGGCTGTTCTTCGTGCCGAGGTCCTCGCAGCTCTGCCGGGGAAAGGGGGCTGGGTTGAAGTCGATTTTTGCCAGTTATGAATGGTAGACGATGGTATTGATGGTAGTAATAACATTTATGAATATGATAGTGTTACTTGCCACAGAAATGGGAAGAGTAACATTTATGGCAACGATTAACACTGTGATACTTTTCAACTCTCTATTACCATTGGTATTACCACTCTCGATACCAGTACTACACTACTGTTGCTGCTATTACTACTGTTATCATTACTGCAACTACTACTGCTACTACAGCAACCACTTCTATAACTACTAGGGTAGTACGGACAGTACTAATGTCATTACTTGGTGATATAAAACAGATTGAAAAAATATATATATTTAAAATACAACAGCAATAGACACAATACAAATGATTTGATAAAATACCATAAAATCATTTTAAAGAATTATCATAATAATGATCTTAATAAAGACAACAATTATACTACAGCTGTTGATAGAAGCAAATGTAATGTATAACAAGAACGATGATTCAATCGCATGCTCTAATGTGACCTCGACTTACCGCGTTCCCGTCGCTCTCTGCTTGGGTCAAGGAGCAGGTAATGAGTAGGAGCAGGCGGAGGACCAGCCCGAGCTTCCCAGAGGCCATCACGCACTCTGGCCACGCAACTGCACTCCACACGCACCTTCCCACTCTTAGGTGCCAAAGTACACCTCAAAATGCTTGTTGATTCTTATTTTATGGGACTGATGTCTTCTCGCGTTGTTTTTATTTATTAATATTTTTTGGTGGGTTGTAGTGTAAGGGGTGTTGTTAATTTTGCTTCGATTATTTTCCCCCCTCTTTTCTTCTTTCTCGTGTTTATTTGTTATCTTCTTTCTCTCTTTTTATTGTCTTTTGTGTCCTTTTCTATACCCTGTGTAAGAATCGTGTTTCGTAGATTTATTCATATTTTCTTTTGATATTTTTTTCACTCGGACCACTCTAAATTTCGTTTTCGTGCACGACAGAAAACAATTTTTCACCATGACCAGTTTAGGCCACGCCAACCGCAGATCAAAGAGTGTGAAGGAAGAGAATAGAAAGATTTATCTGTATAAGTAGCACGTCTTCGGAGTCTGATAGGTACTTTGCGGTTAAGAAAAGAAAAAAAGAAGGAAGAGAGAGAGAGAGAAAAAAAAACGAAATGAAAAAAGACAAAAAAATATACTTCCTGGTATATTGCGAAATTGGCGTCGGTTGTTTGAGATATGGCTAATATGGCGCACACACACACACACACACACACACACACACACAACGTTCCTGTACTGAAAGAATACCATGAAGAATATACCATCGTCTAAAATCATAATATCTTCTGCTCAAAAATCTGCCAAAGTTCACGACATCCTTGAGGGAGCATAGATGTAAAGAGAAGGATCACCTGAACACTGATATTCATATTTTGCTACAGTTTCTTTCGTATTCTAGATTATTCTATTTTTTTATAACCATATCACCACTGATGATACTGTTTTTTGAACTGTTATTATCATCTTTATATTTGATAGTTATCAAAAGCATTACTATTGTTATCATTGTGATTGCCATTAACTTCATCAAAACCAATATTATCATAATCACTGTGATAATGCCCCTCATCATCATCTTTAGTAGTACTAATTGTTGTTTTTCGACAATTGTTAGTAAGAATGCTAACAATTGTCCATATCATTCAATAAAAAAATAATTATATCTTTATTAGTGATAATAGTTTTATTATCAATATTAACCATTAACATAATATTTCCATCAAAGACAGCAATGCTGTTAATGATGTCAAAAGCAAGAACACATGAAGATGACATTAATAATCACCATTGCTATGGTAGTTGTAGCACTATCTAATAATTGTAATAATAACACCAATCATTATATCATAATAATAGTGGTAATAATAACGATAGTGATCATTTTGACTTCACTTCATGCTGTCTCCAAGAGAGAAGCTGACGCTGCATAGAATT
>NW_020868780.1:387880-400174 GCF_003789085.1 Penaeus vannamei
TTTTTACTTTCATCTTCTCTATTTCTTTCATTCTTTATATGTTCACTGTCTGTTTTTCTATCTGTAATCGACTAATTTCTTACCTCTTGTCGTACTGTCTCTGTCGTCTGTCTGTCTGTTTTTCTGTTCGTCTTACTCTCTCTGTCTGTCAGCTTGCTTGCTTGTCTACCTGCTTGTCTGTCTGTCTTCTGTCACCTGACTCTGTGCTGTCTGTCTGCCAGCCTGCCTACCTTCCTGTCTGTCTTTCCGTCCTCCTTCTCTTCTAAAAAAAAAAGTCTTCCCCTGACTCCCTCTCTTCCTTTCTCCTCCTTTTCTCCTCTCTTTTGCCTGCTTTGATTATCTATCTATCTGTATGCCTCTCTGTCCGTCTGACTCTGTCTGTCTGCTTGTCCTTCCTGTCTATCTGTCTGTGTGTCTGTATGTCTGTCTCATTCTCTCTCGTTTTCTCTATATTTCTCTCTTTCCATATTCTCTTCTTGAGTGTCATCATAAACATCATCATAAACATCATTATCGTCATCATCATCTATGTTTTCATCATATTTATCATCACTTTCTCACCTTTTTATCATCACCTCCTCTCTTTGCAGTTGTCTTATCCTATCATCATTATTATAGTTACCAGAATATTTATAATGCCTGATGAGGTGATGATAATGGATGATAATGGTTATGATGTTGATAATGATGATGCTAATGATGGATAACGGTTAGGATAATGATGAATGATGGTGATCTAATAATGATACTGATGTCAAAGGAAATTAGTCTTGAGGTGATCATGATGATAATGATAATTTTCGAAAGGTGTGAATGAGAATGAATAAAGATTATATATTTCTATGAAGATATTCATTCTCATTCATACCTTTTTCACATAATGTCAACAGTGACCATGGGGAAAAAGTACAATGAGAATGATAATAGGCATTAAATGATGATAAAAAAGTAATAATATGATAATGGCTCATAATGCTAACCAAATTAACAAAAAATCAGTACTAAGGAAAAAAAAATATTTTTAAAAAATGAAAAGCTAAATTAACTGAGAACCGGGAAGTACCTTGTAGGTGGGTGGGGGGTGGGGGGGTGGGGTGGGGAGGATCGATATAAAAGAGGATCAGAAAGAGAGGAGGAAAAGGGGAGGATAGAGGGAGAGAGAAGACGAGACGGGAGGGGGAAGGGCGGGGTGCATAGAAGGGGATATGCAACACACACACACACACACACACACACACACACACAGACACACACACACACACATGAACCATCACCGTCCTAAAATAGTCACAGTCCACTCATTATGGGGTGTGTGTGTCCACTGTGGGTTCTAGGAGTGGGTACTCATCCTATGGTATGAGGAGGTGGGGGAGGGGGGGGGGAATGGAGAGGGGGAGAAGGAGGGGGTGAGAATAGAGAGGGAGAGGAGGGGGGTGATTAGAGAGGGGTAGGGAGGGATGAGGTGAGATGGAGAGGAGGAGGGGAGGGAGATGGGGTGAATAGACAGGAGGAAGAGGGGCGGAGGAGGGGTGAATAGAGAGAAGGAGGTGATGAAAAATAACATTCACGTTAAGAAGCAAAACACTTTCGTTATTCAAGTTGAGGGTAAAATAGATTTTTATGGGGAGGGAGAGAGAGGGAGAGAGGGAGAGGGAGTAGGGAAAAGTGCAGGTGGAGAGGGAGGGAGGGTGGGGAAGGGTGAGGAAGGAGGAAGAGAAGCGAGGAGGGAGAAAAAAGACACACACACACACACACACACACACACACACACACACAGAGAGAGAGAGAGAGAGAGAGAGAGAGAGAGAGAGAGAGAGAGAAAGAGAGAGAAGAGAGAGAGAGAGAGAGAGAGAGAGAGCGAGAGAGAGCGAGAGAGAGAGCGAGAGAGAGAGCGAGAGAGAGAGAGAGAGAGAGAGAGAGAGAGAGAGAGAGAGAGAGAGAGAGAGAGAGAGAGAGAGAGAGAGAGAGAGAGAGAGAGAGAGAGAGAGAGAGCCTTCCTCTCCCTCCCTCCCGGATTCCTCTTGGCTTCCTCTTGACAATCCTTCGTGAGTCACAACATCCTCTTCTGTTCCTCCTCCTCAGTCTTTCTCTTTACTCTTTCTTTCCTCTTTCCCTTCTCCTTTTATTCTCTTCCTTTCGTCTATTTCCTCTTCAATTTCTTTTCTTTAACTTCTATCTCTCATTTTCTTCTTTTCCTTTCTTTCCTCCACATTTTCTTTTCTCTTTTCCTTCTCTCTCTTTTTTTCTTCTTTTCCTCTCTCTCTTCCACATTCTCTTCTCTCTCTCTTTTTTTCTTGTCTTCTCTTTTCTCCTCCTTCTCTATTCTTTTGACCTCTCTTTTCTCCTTTTTCTTCTCTTCTCTTTTTCTCATTCTCTTCCTTTTCCTTCTCTCACTCTCCCCTTTTCTCCTCCTCCATCATCTTCTTCCTCCTCTTCTCTCTCTCTCCTCTTCTTCTTCTTCTTATCTCCCTTTCCTCCTCTTCCTTCTCACTCCCCCATTCCTCTACCTCTTCTCTCCTCTCTCCCCTTTTCTCTTCTTTCTTCTCTCTCCTCTTCTTTTTCTTTCCTCTCCTCCCCTCTCTGTCCTCTTCCTCTTTTCCCTCTCATTCTTATTCTTTACTCTCTCTCCTCTTCCTCTTCTCCCTTCTCTCTCCTATTTCTCGTCTCTTCAGCCTCGTCTTCTCCTCTCTCGTTCCACAGCCATCGTTCTTCACTCTCCTTCCCCCTCCTTCTTTACTCCCTCTCTTCACTCCCTTCTTCCTCCTCCTTCCCTCCTCCCCCTCTTCCTTCTCCTCCACATACCCTCTTCTCCTTCCTCCTTCACCCTTTCTTCCCTCCTTCTTCCCTCCTCACCCTTCCGCCTCCTTCTCTTTCTTCCTCCTTTCCCTTCTCCCCTCCTCTTCCTCCTTTTCTCCTCACCTTCCTCCTCCTCCCTCCTCCTCCCTTCCTTCTCTCCTCCTTTCCTCCTTCCCTCCTCTTCTCCCTCCACCCCCTCCCTCCTCCCCTCCCCCCTTCCGTAACAAACTCAGCACAGATGTCTGTCTGTTTTCCCCCTTTCCGATTTTGGAAGGTCCCCCCCGCCTCCCTAAAGATAACACTCTCGACCAATCAGAACCCGAGTCTCGATGAAAGCCGCGTTCTCATTGGCTGATCCGTCGACTCGGGGGAGATCGAGCGTTTGTTTCCGAGAAAAGAAAATATGGCGACCGTGGCTTAACATTCTTCAAATATATCTTTTTATAGTCGGTTGAATTTACAAAGGTGATAAACCGAATCTTCGAATGTGTTACGACTGTTGTTGCGGTTAATGTAAATCTTATCGGGCGTTTGTCGATGTGATGTGTGTGTGTTCGTGTGGATGTGTGTGTTTGTGTGTGTGTGTGTGGTGTATGTAAGTGTGTGTGTGTTGGTGTGTATGTGTGTTGTGTGTGTGTGTGTGTGTGTGTGTGTGTGTGTGTGTGTGTGTGTGTGTGTGTGTGTGTGTGTGTGTGTGTGTGTGTGTGTGTGTGTGTATGTAAGTGTGTTTGTGTTTGTGTGTGTGTGTAAGTTTGTGTTGTGTGTGTATGTGTAGTAATGTAAGTGTGTAAGTGTGGTAAATTTGTGTGTGTGTGTATGTTTGTGTGTGTATGTGTATGTGTATGTGTATGTGTGTATGTAAAGTGTGTGTAGGTGTGTGTGTGAATGCGCGTTCATGTATGTGAATAACTCTCTGTTTGTATGTATATATGTAAGGATGTGTATTCTTCTATGTACGTATGCAGTTTCTTATTTTTAGCAAACAATGTCCAGAAATAAATACCTCTTGGTCATTAAAAACGGATTTAATTCATTTTGCAATTGAGAGCGAGATCAAAAGGAACGAATCAAATAGAGATATGATAACTGAATGAAAATGACTGTTTCCACCAAATGCGAAATAGGCATTTATACATATTTTCTAATATTTGAACATAGGCGCAAACATACACACACACACATACACAAAAATACACACGCACATAACACACACACACACGCACACGCACGCACACATACACATACACACACACACACGCAACACAAAACACGCACGCACGTACACAATCACACACACACAACACACACACAACACACACACACACACACACACACACACACACACACACACACACACACACACACACACACACACCACACACACACACACGCACACACACACACACACAACATACACATACACACAACACACGCACAAAAAAACGCACGCACGCACACAATCACACACACACACACACACACACACACACAAAGACACACATATACTCCCCCCATCCCCCTACACTCCCCTCAATCCCCCCTCCCCAAACTCTCCTCCCCCGCCCCCTACCCCCCCCCAAAAAAAAAAAAAAAAACACCACCCCCCACACCGATTGGGGGAAAGATCGGAAAAGATTAGCAGTCCACCTGTCAATCACAGTAACGCGATTAAACCGAATCATTGTAATTCTGCGCCAAGAGCAAATGAAGTTATTCATAAATGATCAAATAGACAAAGGGGTTTTCCGGCTGCGATTCTCTAATTGGTTTTGACTCTGATGCCATGGGGCCGGTAATGGGGATTTGGCGAGGGTTTCGTGTTTTTGTTTTGTTTGTGTTTTTGTGTTTGTTTTGTTTTGTTTGTTTTGGCCGGTGTGTTTGTTTTGTTTTGCTTGTTTTGGCCGGTGTGTTTGTTTTGTTTTGCTTGTTTTTTGTGTTTGTTTTGTTTTGCTTGTTTTGGCCGGTGTGTTTGTTATTGTTTTGCTTGTTTTGGCCGGTGTGTTTGTTTTGTTTTGCTTGTTTTGGCCGGTGTGTTTGTTTTGTTTTGCTTGTTTTTGGCCGGTGTGTTTTTGTTTTGTTTGTTCTGTGTTTTTGGTTGCTTGTTTTTTTTTTTTTTTTTTTTTTTTTTGTCTTCTATCTGTTTTTTTTTTGTCTCTCTCTGTTTGTTCTGTACTTTTTGTGTTTATCGGTTATTTTCTCTCTTTCCTTCTCTCAACTCTCTTCTCCCCTTCTCTATCTTTCTCTCTTTTCTTCTCTGTCCTGTCTGTTTTCTACGTATATGTTTCGTTCCAAAATTAGACTGAATAGGAATATGGGAGAAATTACAGAAAAAATACCCAAAACAGACGCGAGTGTGTTTGTGTGTGTGTGTGTTTGTGTGTGTGTTGTGGTGTGTGTGTTTACTGTTTGTGTGTGTGCGTGCGTACGTGTGTGCGTGCATGTATGTGTGCGTGCGTGTGTATAACATATAACCACCGCTTACCGACCCGCTACGTGGACACGTGCAACCTGCTACGTAGCGGCCCACACACACCTCCCCTCCGTCCTCCTCCCCCCTCACCTCCTCCCCCCTCCCACCCCTCCCCGACCTGTAGAAACGGCATTAAATCTCCTGACGAGCAACAGGTGAATCGCCGGGGACCACAGACCCGAGAGAGAGAGACGAGAGAGAGAAGAGAGAAGAGGAGAGAGAGAAGAAGAGAGAGAGAGAGAGAGAGAGAGAGAGAGAGAGAGAGAGAGAAGGAGAGAGAGAGAGAGGAAGAGAGAAGAGAGGGCGAGAGAGAAGAGAGAGAGGAGAGAGAGAGGAGAGAGAGAGAGAGAGAGAGAGAGAGAGAGAGAGAGAGAGAGAGAGAGAGAGAGAAGAGAGAGAGAGAGGAGGGAGGGAGAGGGAGAGGGAGAAAGAGAGAGAGAGGAGAGGGAAGAGAGACGCCCAAAGCGGTGGTCATGGGGCCTGGCGAAACCGTGTCACGTGATGATGGCGCGGGGGGGTGACGTCACGAACCGCTCGTTTCGCGCCGGAGAAAGATATTCGCTAAGCAGATAGATAGATAGAAAGATGAACAGAGAAGAGAGAGAGAGAGAGAGAGAGAGCAGAAGAGAGAGAGAGAGAGAGAGAGAGAGAGAGAGAGAGAGAGAAGAGAGAGAGAGAGAGAGTGAGGGAAGGGAGGGAGGGAGGGAGAGAGAGAGAGAGAGATTGTTCGCTAAATTGTAGCGGGAGAGATGTGATGTCTGCTATTATGTAGCGAGAGAAAAGTAATGTCCGCTAAAATGTAGCAAAAGATGTGTGAAGTCCGCTAAAACGTAGCAAGACATATGTGATGACCGCTAGAATATAGCGAGAGAGATGAGATGACCGAATGGCTATGGAAGAATGAGGAGAAGGGAGAGGACGATAGAGAAGAGGGAGTAGGAGGAAAAGGAATAGGGAGGGAGGAGAAAATAGGAAAGAAGAAGAAGAAGAGAGGAGAAGAAAAAGTGGGGAAAGGAAGAGGAGGAGAAAAGAAAACAACGAACGAACATAAAGAGAGAGAGAGAGAGAGAGAGAGAGAGAGAGAGAGAGAGAGAGAGAGAGAGAGAGAGAGAGAGAGAGAGAGAGAGAGAGAGAGAGAGAGAGAGAGAGAGAGAGAGAGAGAAGAAGACAAAGACAGAGACAGAGAAAGAGAGAGAATGAAGATCAAAATATAAATCGGAAACAAAAGACGATGCAGACGAAACCAATAAAGAAGAGCAAGATAGAGGGAGAATGAGGAGGAAGAAGAGCAAGAGGAATTAATAAAAGGAGAGGAGAAGGAGGACACGATAGCGGGGAGGGGGGGGGAGGGGGACACGCCATGCAAACCCCCGTTAAGAGCACAGAGAGAAGTCATGCGAATAAACAACTGCATGACCCTTCGTGTTCTCTCGGGTACTGGGGCTGGTGTTGAGAGAGAGAGAGAGAGAGAGAGAGAAGAGAGAGAGAGAAGAGAGAGAGAGAGAGAGAGAGAGAGAGAGAGAGAGAGAGAGAGAGAGAGAGAGAGAGAGAGAGAGAGAGAAGAAGAGAGAGAGAAGAAGAGAGAGAGAGAGAGAGAGAGACAGAGAAAGATAGAGAAAGAGAGAGAAAGAGAAGGAGAAGAGAAGATAGCCATGTCAACCCACCATAAATATAGACAGACAGACAACCAATCCCGACCAATCACACAAAATAACACAATCATTTCTAAAGAGAATTAAAAAAGGTCATATTACCACACTCTTACTGACTGGCGGATGAAATGAAATTATATTTATAAACAATTTCTCCAAATGAACGAAGAGCAGAGACAGGGAGAGAGAAGAACAATAAAGACAAGAGGATGATGAAAGGATAGGAAGGGCAGGAAAGCAAACTAAGAAGTCGAAGAAGAAGGAGGAGGAGGAACAGAAAAGAAGAAACGGTTGAGAAATTGAAGGAGAATTATAGAAACGAGAAGTAGAGGAAAAAGAAAATGAAAATAATGGTAATAATGATAATAATGATTAATAATAATAATGATAATAATATATATAATAATAATTTAATGAACATAATAATAATGAACACATAATAATCCTTTGATAATAATGATAATAACAATATTAGAGCATGAAAGAAGGGAGAGAAAGATGATCCTCTCCCCCCCCCCCCACGGCATAAGGAGTGGTGGCTCGACGCTATTTTTTCCTCCTCTTTCTCTTCCTCTTCTTCTTTTTCCTCCTCCTACACTTTCTTTTCCTCTTCTTTTTTTTCTCCTCCATTTTCTTTTCCTTTTTCTCCCTTCCCCTCTTCTCCTTTCGTTCCTCCTCCTTTTCTTAATTTTCCTTTTCCTCCTCCCTCTCTCCTTCCTTCTTTTCCTTCTCTTCCCTCTCCTCCTCCTGCATTTCTTCCTATTTATTTCCTCCTCCCGAATTTCCTCCTCTTCCTTTTACTCTTCTTCCATTTACCCCTCCTCCTCTTCCTCCTCCTTCCTTTCTTCTTTCCTCTCTCCTTTCATCCTCCCCTCCTTTTCCTTTTCCTCTTCCATTTCCTTCTCTTCTTCCTCTTCCTCTTCAATTTCCTCCTTTCCCCCCTCCTCCATATTCTCCTCTTCCTCTTCTTCTTCCTCCTCTTTGTACTGCCTCCAGTAAACCACTAGCAGTCAGTTAAACCTTTATTGTCATGTTCACAAGCTGGTATGAGTGGTATCCAAATATGTAAGAAAATCAATCTTCACAGTTTTGGAAATAAAAAGTTGTACACAAATAAAGTAAATGAATCATACAAATATCAAATAATATTAATACAATATGAGATAGAAATATTAAGAACAAATCAATAGAAAATTATAAAAATACTGCAAGACTAGCATATATGTAAACATTAAACAAACAAATGACTTCTTATTCCTTCTACTGTTTTATGATATTTCCTGAGTTAATTAAGGCACTTTATAAAAGATCAATAACTAACTAGATACTTTGATTAAATGAAAAGGAAAAAAAAACATTATTCTTTGGTAAATAACTGAAATATCGCTTGGTAAAAATATAAGAATACAATAGGAATGGCACTTACTTATTATCGCATAATTTCGAGTTATACATCACGTAAAAGACACAAATTTGTTACTAACATATGTCTACATATTGAACAATACATTAATAACAGTATAAATAGTTGACTTACAGTGTGGCTAGCCCAAATCTTCACAAAACAAGAATAATTTAAAAGTTCGCAGCACAAGGCGTCTCACGGGACTCTCCAGCGGGGCTCCGCGGATTCACAACAATGCGTTTTTGTAGGGCGTTCGTACAACTCTGACGTCACCGTAGCCAACGTTACAAACTAAATGAAATTGAATAATTATTCTCTCGTTTATACATTAAATCAAATAAATTCTTGATCTAAATTCTCTATATATAATATCGGACAAGGAATCCTTGATTCCTTTACACTCTTCTCTCGACACTTCAGTCCAAGAGGGAGCCTAAATATAACACTCTTTGTCCCTACCTTCGCTTCACCCTTTCACCCTTAAACGAGGGAGATAAGTGTGGTAGGGTGAGTGTGGGTGGAGGGAGGGTAGGGGGTTGAGTATGGGTAGGGTGAAGGGGGTGTGGGTGGGTATAGGTGGGTATGGGTAGGGTGAGGGGTGAAGGGTGGGTAAGGTGAAGGGTGAGAGTGGGTATGGGTAGGGTGAACGATGGTGGGGGGTGGGTGGGTAGACGAAGGGTGAGAGTGGGTATGGGGTTGGGTATGAGTGAGGGTGGGTGGGTAGGGTGGGTGGGTAGAAGGGGAAGGGTGAAGGGTGACGTGGGGTAGGGTGAAGGGTGAGGGTGGGTATGGCGTATGAGTGAGTGAGGGGGGGGGTAGGGTAGGTGGTAGTAGGGCATGGGTGAGGGGGGTGAAAGGGGGTTACGAGAGGGGCTGAAAGTGTGAATAAATATTGGGTAAGACATTTGGGTAACAGGTTAGTATGACTGACATTGGGGTAAGGAAGGGGGAGATTTGGCGATGGGTAAGGGTATGGGGAATTGGGGTCGGGGGTGGGGGGTAGGGGGCACGTTCTCTCCCTCTCTCTCTTTCTTTTACTCAATTCTTGTTTCTTTATTATTTTGCAAAATCTTTTTTTTTACGATTTTTTCTTCTTTTCTTCTGATTGGAAATGTGTGTATGTGCGTGTGAGTGTGTGTGCGTATTTATTTATTTATGTATGTATGTATGTATGTATGTATGTATGTATGTATGTATGTATGTATGTATGTATGTATGTATGTATGTATGTATGTATGTATTGTATGTATGTATATGTATGTATGTTATGTATGTATGTATGTATGTATGTGTATGTATGTATGTATGTATGTATGTATGTATGTATGTATGTATGTACATGTATGTATGTATGTACGTCATGTATGTATAATATGTACGTACAGACAGACAGGCAAAAAAAAAAAAAAAAAAAAAAAAAAAAAAAAAAGACAAAAAAATAGACAGAGAAACAGGCAGACAGACAAAGAGATAAGAAAGATTACTTTCGGAAACAAGATATAAAACAACACCCCCCCTCACCCCCACCCCCATCCCACCCACTCAAAAAAAAAAAAAAAAAAAAAAAAAAAAAAAACAAGAACACGAACACACGTCAGTGACGTCAGACCTCCCACATGGGTTGGTGAGGGGAGGGGAGGCAGGAGGAGGGAGGGGAAGGGGGAAGGAAGGGAGGAAGGGGAAGTGAGGAGGGGAAGGGGGAGGAGGGGGGAGGAGGAAGAGGGGAAGGGAGAGGGGTAAGGGAGGGGAGGGGAAAAAGTGGAAGAGAAGGAGGAGGAAGGAGGGAGGGGAGGGGAGTGGAAGGAGGGAGAGGGGAGGGAGAGAGAAGGGAAAGGAGAAGAAGAAGGAGAAGATGGAGAAGGAGGGGGGAAGAGAGGAGGAGGGGGAAGAAGGGAGAAGGGAAGAAAGAAGGGGGAGAGAGGGGAAGGAGAGGTAGGAAGAAGAAAAAGAAGAAGGAGTAGAAGGAGAGAGGATGAAGAGGAATAAGGAGAAGTGTTGGAAGGGCCAGGGGTAAGAAGGGAAAAGAAAGAAAGGGGGGGAAGGAGGAAAGGGAGGAGGGGGAAGGGGGGGGAGGTGACGCAACGGAGGTGACATCACACGAGGCTGTCCCCCCCCCTCCCTCCCTTAATCGCGCGGAAGATTCTATAAGATTTTGCAAGATTTCCTGGTTTTTTCTTTGTTTATTCTTCGTTTTTTATTCATTTCTTGTTCTTTTTCGTCTGTTTCTTATTATTATCAGTATTGTTATGATTCTCCTTTTTGTTATTATTATTCTCATTATTGTTATCATTATTATTATCATCATCATTATTGTTAAATTTTATAATCATTATGTATGTATATATATATATTATATCATATACATATATATAAGAGAGAGAGAGAGAGAGAGAGAGAGAGAGAGAGAGAGAGAGAGAGAGAGAGAGAGAGAGAGAGAGAGAGAGAGAGAGAGAGAGAGAGAGAGAGAGAGAGAGAGAGAGAGAGAGAGAGACAGAGAGACAGAGAGACAGAGAGAGAGAGAGAAGAAAAGAAGAAATAAAATGACAAATGAAACCAAATCCTAACAACCTTCATAAACGAACGACGTAAAGCATAATCCTCCATTTTGTTACGTAATCTCAGCTGATAAAAACTAAAATCCCGCGCTTTCTACCGTCCGCCATTTTGCCCAAAACTGTGTACAATAAACTACAATAAACGTACATTAAACGATTTTTTTTTTTTCCAACCAAGAACTAGGGTTTTCAAGCGAGCTTTTGTTATTTTGTTTAACGGATTGGTTTGTAAAATAAGATACAAAATAGATAAATAGAATGTAGGGAAGGAATAGTGTATAATTCTAAGACTAAATCATACATAGAGAAAAGTGATAATTATACAAAAATTAAAAAAATAATAAGATGAAATTTAGAAAGCAAAGATAACAATAATCACAGATACATAAAAGCCAATAACGATAACAAGAACAAAAACAGCAGTAAAAAAAAAATATTAGATAAACACAAATTAATCTATTCGCGGAATTTAACCGGAAATGAAGTTAGGTTAAAATGCGTTGATTTTTCGTTTAAATCATTTGTTTATTTTGGGAAGAAAGAGGGGTGGGGGTGGGGGGGGGGCAGGGGTGGTAACGTCAGGTGGGGTGTTGGAGATGGTTGGAGGAGAAATGGGGGAGGAAGGGGGGAGGAGGGGAGGTAGGTGGAGAAGAGAGGAGGGTGGAGAAGAGGTGCGGGGTGAGGGGAGGTGAAGAGGTTGGGGGGGGGGGAGGGAGGAGAGTGGAGAGGGGGGAGGAGGGGAGTTGGAGGGTGAAGGGGTGAAGAGGGTGGTGGGGGGTGAGAGGTTGGGGTGGGGTGGGGGGAGGGTGGAGAGGGGAGGGGAGGGGAAGTGGATAAGGGAGAAGGGTGAGGAAGTTTGGAGAAGAAAGGTGGGGGTGAAGGGGGAGGAGAAGTGAGGTGGGTGGGGAGAGGGGGAAGAGAGGAGGGTGGGGAAGAGGGGGGGGGTAGGAGCACAGTGAGGGGAGACGAAAGAGAGAGATGAGAAGAGAGAAGAGAGAAGAGGGGGAGAAGGAGGTAAGGAAGAGAAGAGAGAGAGAGAGACGGGGAAGAATGAGGAACAGATAACGATGATGATGATGAATGAGTGAGATGGAGAGAAGAAACAAGAGAGCGAATAGGAAAGGGGAGGAAGAATATATAAAAGATGAGGCAAGAAATACGTTGAAGATGAAAGAAAGGGAAGGATGAAGACAAAAATAAGAAAAGGGAGGTAACGCATACACACACACACACACACACACACACACACACACACACACACACACACACACACACACACACACACACGACACACACACACACACACCACACCACGCACACACACACACACCAAACGCAGAAACACGAATGTAAAAATAAAAAAAAAAATAAAAAATAATAAACGTCCAATTCACATAAAAGCTCAAAATATTGAAA
>NW_020868780.1:405615-413115 GCF_003789085.1 Penaeus vannamei
TTGTTGTTGTTGTTGTTGTTGTTGTTGTTGTTTCAGGAACACGAATAGTTTATTGTTTGTTAGGAGAAGGGGAATGAGAGGTTTGTCAGAGAGAAACGCCCCCGATTTTTTGGTTTATTGTGAAAATTGACGTAATTCGTTAGAAGAATGAAGTTGTTTTTATTTTTTTTCTCTCGTTCTCGATCTACTGTAAACTGAAACGCCAGTATTTTTATATTTATGAGAAGGTTTCGAAAGACATTTGTTAGAACATCGCTGATCGGTCTCCTCGGCGCGCACACCTGGGGAGCGTTTTATGAGAGAGACGCTGATGATTGGAGAGCAAAGGAGAACGAGATTGAGCATGCAAAGAGACAGAACACGAGACAGGCAGAGAGAAGGACGAACGGGCAGATAGACAGACAGACAGGAAGATATATATAGAGCGAGATCGAGAGCGCAATTCAGACAGACAGCCCGAAGGCCCGAGAGCGCAAGAGGCAGGCAGCCCGAAGGCCCGAAGCGCGGCAGCGGCCGCCGGCGCGGGGCGGGCGCGGGTCGACCTCGGGGAGTCGCGCCTCGCCCTTTCGCCGCCGGTGATTAGCCGCGACTCCAGAAAAATCAAACAAACAAACGCGCTGCAATTTGGGATAATTTCGCGCCGGGGATTAATTTTGGCGGAGCCAACTTTGGCGATCCGGCCGAGTTATTAGCGGCGCAAAGAGCCTAATTGGCTTTGATTAAGGAAGTCTTGCTGCTCGACCCTCCTTATTTGCCGCCGCCTCCTTCTCCTCCTCCTCCTTCTACTCTCTCGTCTTCTTCCCCCTCTCTTCCTCTCCCTCCTCCTCCTCCTCCTCTTCTCTTCCCCCTTCTCCTCTCCCTCTCCCTTCCCTCCTCCTCCTCCTCCTCCTTTCCTCCTCTCCTCCTCCTCCTCTTCTTCCCCTCTTCCTCTCCTCCTCTTCCTTCTCTTCTTCCTCCTCCTGCTTCCAACTTCTCTTTCTGTTCCTCCTCTTTCCCCTGATAAAAAAAAAGGATAAGAAAGAGTAGTAGAAAGGATGAAAAAAAAAGATAGAATGAGAATGAAGCAAATGAAAGAACGGAAGGATATAGAAACGAATAAAGAGGAACACCAAAAGAAAGACAAGGAACAATAACAAGGAAAGACGAAGGAAAAAACTTCAAGCCGTAAATGAGAAAAGTAGATAAATAAGCGAGAGAATTGGGCGTCCCTCGAGGGCGTGGAAGACAAGAGCGGCCCAGCGGCCATGCTGGAGGGGCCCCCCTGCCACTCGGCGCGGGGGGGGGGGCGGCGACTCGGAGACGTGAGAGAGAGAGAGAGAGAGAGAGAGCGAGAGAGAGAGAGAGAGAGAGAGAGAGAGAGAGAGAGAGAGACGAGAGAGAGAGATGAAGAGAGAGACAGAGAGACAGAGAAGAGAGGGGGGGGGGAGCATTATCTGCCTATTGGTGAATTTCTCCGACCTGCTTCAAGTACCCAAGTTGACAATATATATATATATATATATATATATATATATATATATATATATATATATATATATATATATATATATATATATATATTTTTTTTTTTTTTTTTTTTTTTTTTTTTTTTTTTTTTTTTTTTTTTTTTCTCTCTCTCTCTCTCTCTCTCTCTCCATTCCTCGAGAGTTGATGAGTGGACAGACGGGACAGACAGACACAGACACCACATCTGGTAGTCAAGTCAGCCAAGGGAAGCATTTTTCGTGCAATTTCCAGGCCCACCGAAGCGGCGGCGCAGTTTCTGAAATCAGTCATTGATGACCCCCCCTCTTCCCTTCCCCCTCCTCCCCTCCCTTCCCCCTTCCCTTCCCCCCTTCCCTTCCCCCTCCTCCCCTCCCTTCCCCCCCTTCCCCTTCCCCTCCCCCACCACTTCCCCTCATCCGCCTCCTCCCCCCCCCCTCCCCCTCCCCCTTCCTCCCTTTTGTTTCTTCCTCTCTCGTGGTTCCTCTCTCCCTCCCCTACCTGAACTGAGGGAAGGGGAAAGGGCGAGCGAGGGTGAAACGAATGAAGGAAACAAGAGACATGCCGAAGAGAAAGAAAAGAGGAGAGAGGGGGGGAGGAAAAGAGGGAGAGGAGAGATATAGAAGGAAGATGGAGAAGAAAGGGAAAGAGAGAGAGAGAAGAGAAAGGGATAGATAATAGAGAGAGGAGAGAGAGAGAAGAGAGAGAAGAGAGGAGAGAGAGAGAGAGAGAAAGAGAAAGAGAGAGAAAAGATTCCGGGGCAGGTTCCCTTGAACACGTTCCGATGGGCGAATCGTGCGTCCCTCCCGCCCCCTAATCCGGTTTACCCAATCTTCCACACTTTCGCCCCCCCCCCCTCTCCTTCGCCCTCCTCCCTCTCCCCATATTTCTTATCCGCCCTTCGTCTCTCCCTCCCACCTTGCCCACTTCTCCCTCTCCTTCCTCCCTCCTTCCTTCTTACTCCTCCTCCTTCCTTCTCCCCTCCCCCCTCTCCCTTTTCCCCTTCCTCCTCCCTCTTCCCTCCCCTCCCCTCTCCTCCTCCTCCTCCCTCCTTCTCCCCTCCCCCTCCCCTCTCCTTCTCCCTCCTTCCCTCCCTCCCTCCTCCCTCCCCGGGCGTCCCCTCGGCCCTAAATTTTCCCCAACATCTCTCTTAGCTGTGGAGTTGGAATTGCTTTCGTCCCCGCTTATTGATGGGCGCCGCGTCGCCGCTCCGGTAGGATTGGCCGCCGATTGGTGGGGAGGGAGGTTTGGTCTTTTCTCTTCCTTTCTTTCTTTTCTTTTCTCTTCCTCTTGTTCTTGGGGCTTTGCGTTTTGGTGGGGGTCTTCTGTGGACCTGTTTTTTTTTTTTTTTTTTGGGGGGGGGGGGTGGGGAGGTACTGGTGACGGAAGCGATTTGGCTGCGGTTGGTGGTTTTTGTTGGTGGTGTTGTGTTGGTGGTGCTGTTATAGGTGACGGGAGTGCTGGTGTTGGTGTCGGTATTGTTGTGGTGGTGGTTGTTATCTGTGGGGTGGTGTGTGTGGGCGGTGTATTTTGGGTTCGCGTTGTATTGGCAGTAATTGTGATCATGTCGGCGGGATGTTTACGGCGCCGAAAGGCCTTGTAGCGAAAGGGACGCCGGGAAATGGTTTTGCTGCTCTTTCGTTACTCTTTTTACCTGTCAGCTTGAGTTAGTGTTATTGGTATTGGCTTTATTATTATTGCTATTATTATTATTATTATTATTATTGTTGTTGTTGTTATGATTATTGTTGTTTTTACTACTACTGCTGCTGCTACTATTATTGTTTTCTTGTTATCATTATCATTAGTTGTGCTTTTGTTAGTGACACTGCTAACGTGCCTCGTGGTCATGGCGACAGGCAGAAAGGCATGGATGAGAGCGAGTGTCTCCGAGCGCATTCGACCGGCTTCGATTACGTCTTCGCCAAAAGTCTCTTTGTCGAGCATGCAATCGGGACGCTGGGACTGTGAAAATATTCATCGTCACCCATGCCTCTCCCGCCGCGCTGACGTCACCGCCATCAGGGCTGAGGCCGCGCTCGCCTCCGCGGCAGCAGCTCCTCCTCGAAGGGACGGAGGAGCAGGAATCCACCGGATGAGGGGAGGGAAAGGCTGCCGCCCTCGACGAACGCTGCGAGAGGCCGGTTACGAATGCCGCCGTGACACGCTATTTAGACATGCATACATGCGTGCGTACATGAGTGCGTGCGTCCCTGTGTGTGTGTGTCCCTCTGTGTGTTTGTGCGGGTGTGGTGTGTAAGTGTGCGTGCGTGCGCTCACATGCACACACACATGCTGACAAAGAGGCAGAGAGATGGCTGTGAGTGTAATGCAAATGTTTATTAGAGAAAGGAAATTGACTAGTGTGCTTGAACCGGTTTGTCCTTTTTCAGCAGAACGAGAAAGTGTTGTTGCAAAAAATAGCTAAACTACATTTTTTTTTTTTTTTAAGAAACACAAGTATTTGAAAATAGTCATACTGTTATGTCATTGTTTTCGAAAAAAAATGACGTTGGTGCTAATTTCCTGACTCGGATTTTACGCTCAGATAATCGTCCTTGGAAACATTAATAGCTCTCGTATCTTGTACGAATTGAATGTGCGTTTCTTCCGGTTTCTCTCTCTCTCTCTCTCTCTCTCTCTCTCTCTCTCTCTCTCTCTCTCTCTCTCTCTCTCTCTCTCTCTCTCTCTCTCTCTCTCTCTCTTCTCTCTCTCTCTCTCTCTCCTTCTCTCCTTCTCTCCTTCTCTCCTTCTCTCCCTCCCTCCTCTCTCTCTCTCTCCCTCTCCCTCCCTCCCTCCTCCCTCCCTCCCTCCCTCTCCCCTTCTCCCCTTCCCCTTCCTCCCTCTCCTCTCTCCTTCTCCTTCTCTCCCTGTCCTCCTCATTCTCCCCCTTCCCCCTTCCATGTCTCCCTCTCCCTCCCTCCTTCCATTCTTCCCCTTCCCTCTCCCCCTTCCTTCTCCCTTCTCCCTTTCCCTTCCTCTCCTTTCTCCCTCTCCCTTCATTCTCCCTCCCTCCCTCCCCCTCTCCGCCTCCTCTCCCCCTTCCATTCTCCTCTCCCTCCCTCTCCCCCCTTCCATCTTTCCTCCCTCCTCCCTCTCCCCCTTCCATCTCCCTTCCTCCTCTCCCCCTTCCCCCTTTCTCCCTCTCCCCCCTTCCATTCTCCCTTCCACTCTCCCTTTCTCCCCTCCTCCCTTCCACTCCCTCTCCCCCCTTCCATTCTCCCTTCCTCCCTCTCCCCCTTCCATTCTCCTTCCTCCCTCTCCCCCTTCCATTCTCCCTTCCTCCCTCTCCCCTTCCATCCCTCCCTTCCTCTCCCTCTCTCCCCCTTCCATTCTCCCCCTCCCCTCCTCTCCCCCTTCCTCTCCCTTCCCCTTCATTCTCCCTTCCTCCCTCTCCCCCTTCCATTCTCCCTTCCTCCCTCTCCCCCTTCCATTTCCCTTCCTCCTCCCCCCTTTCCAATTTCCCTTTCTCCCCCCCCCCCTCCCTCACGCGTCAACACCTCGCAGCCTCACCCCATATGTCCCGAACTCTACGGATTCCTCACGCCGCGTTTCATTACGTCGCGGTATTGCTCGGTGGAATGGGAGGTGGAGGAAAAGGAAAGGAGGAGGAGGAGAGGAAAAGGAAGAGGAAGAGGAAGAAAAAAGGTTGGAGGAGGTAGGGAGAGGGAAAGGGGCGGGGAGAGGATTCGAAGAAGAAATAAAAGGGGAAAAAAGAGCGGAAGGAAAGAAGAAAGGAAAGGGAAGAACAGCAGAGGGAAAACCACAAGCAGCGAGCGACGCGTGCCGTGGGCGGCCCGGGCGTGGGGATTCGGGCGTCGCGCGGGCGTGGATCGCGGGCGTGATGCTCGGCCGTCGTTCCGCTGCAAAGGACTTGTTGAGTCGCCGCCGCCGCCTGGCCGAGCGGGGGCGGTATCGGCGGTGGGGTGGGTGGGTGGGGGGGGCCTCTGCGAATCGTGCCTCTGCCCGTCGGCGGTTGCGTGGGTGGCACTGGGGGAGGAACGGAAGGGGGGGGGAAGGTACGATGGAAGATGACACCTGGAAGGAATAAACGAGGGAGAGATGAAAGGAATGAGAGGAAGGAACGAAGGAGGGAAGAAAGGCGTGGGAGAGTGAGGAAGGAGGGAGGAGCGAACGAGTGAGGAGAGGAGATGGAGAGAACGAGGGAGGGAGAGATACGTAGAGAGAAGACGAGCAGGTGCGTGCGTGCGTGCGTGCAGGTGCGGCGGGCCAGGTGTGTTCGGCCGCCGTAAGTGAGCGCATGATCAGGCCCGAGACACGACGCCCCGGGCCAGGGGGCGGGGGGGGGGGGTCCCACGCCCCGGGAGCAATGGGGGGGAGGGGGGGACCCCAAGCTGCCGCCGCTGCCGCTCCTGTCGCCGCCCGGGAGCAGGGGAGGGAGGGGGAGATGGGGAAGGAACGAGGAGGAGGGGCAAGGTGGGGAAGGAAGGAGGGATGAGAGAAGGAGGGGGGGAGGAAGGAGGGAGGAGAGAGAGATGGGGAAGGAAGGAGGGAGGAGAGAGAGATATGGGGAAGGGAAGGAGGGAGGGGAGAGATGGGGAAGAAGAGGGGAGGGCAAGGTGGAGAAGGAGGGGGAGGGGAGAGTTCAAATTCAAATTCAATTCAAATTCAAAATACTTTATTTCATTTGTCGCAATGGTTATTCTTATTATATACATAGTGAGGTTACAGTACAAATAGATACAAGTCAAACATTCCGTTTTTCTGATACATTCTCGCGAATTTTGACTGACTGGGTTCTATTACTTCGATAACTTCTGAACCAGTTTGTGTCAGTTTTGTGATTCATTAGTCTACTAATGAGGATTTCGTGACTGACGCTATCAAAGGCCTTGGATAAGTGATGCCGTTTCAGTGGACAGCTTACTTCTGAAGCCGCGCTGTGTTCTGGGTAGTAGGTCGTGTGTCGCTAGAAATAGTGTCAGTTGGCCCGCTACGATTTTTTTCGAGAACCTTAGACAGTAAGGGAGTATGGAAAAGGGCGATAATGATTAACTTCGTCTGTGTCTCCAGATTTTGGGAAGGAAGGAGGGGGAGGGGGGAGATGGGGAAGAAAGGAGGGGGAGGAGAGACATGGGGAAGGAAGGAGGGGGAGAGAAAGACGGGGAAGGAAGGAGGGGAGAGAAAGATGGGGAAGGAAGGAAGGGGAGGGGCAAGGTAAAGGAAGGAGAGGGGGGCAAATGGGGAAGGAAGGGGGGGGAGGGGGGAAGGTAGGGAAGGAAGGGGGAAGAGAAAGATGGGGAAGGAAGGAGGGAGGTGAAAGATGGTGAAGCAAGAAAGGGGAGGCGTGGAAGAGAGGAGGGAAGGAGGGAGGGTTTTAGAGAATGAAGGGGAAAGGAGAAAAGGAAACGCGTGACACAAAAAAAAAGGAGGAAGAAACATTGGTGGAAAGAGGATCAGAAAGGGGAGGGAAGGGGAATCCCGATGAGGACAGCGAGAGAAAGGAATAAGAAAGAAGAGAGAAGAGCCGCCCTGGGTTCTACCCCTTCTCTCCTTTCCCTCCCTTCCCTCCTTCCCTCCTTCCCTCGATTCTTCTCCTCCCTTCCCTCGATTCCTCTCCTTCCCCTTCCTCGATTCCTCTCCTTCCCCTTCCCTCGATTCCCTCTCCCTTCCCCCTCCCCTCGTTCTCTCCCTCCCCTTCCTCGATTCCTCCCTTCCCCTCCCTTCCCTCGATTCTTCTCCCTTCCCTCCCTTCCTCCTCCTTCGATTCTTCTCCTTCCCCCTCCTTCCTCCTTCCTCGATTCCTCTCCCTTCCCCCTCCTTCCTCCCTTCCCTCCTTCCTTCGATTTCTTCTCCCTTCCCTCCCTTCCCTCCTCCCTCGATTCTTCTCCCTTTCCCCCTCCCTTCTGCTTCCCTCGATTCTTCTCCCTTCCCCCCTCGATTCCTCTCCCCCCCCCCTTCCCTCCTTCCCTCGGCCGGGGAGCCCGCGGTCCAGGTCGAGTTGAGCTTCCGGGGAATCTCGTCTCGTGCTTGCTGTTTCTCGCCTTCGCCCGGCGG
>NW_020868780.1:418115-420615 GCF_003789085.1 Penaeus vannamei
CCTTCACCTCCTGCCCCACTTCCTCCTCCACCTCCTCCACCACCTCCTTCCTCCATATCCTCCACCCCCACCTCCTCTTTCTCATCATCATCACCACCACCTCTTCCTCCCCCACCTCCACCTCCACTCCACCCCACCTCCTCCTCATTCCTCCTCCTCCTCCTCCTCCTCCTCCTCCTCCTCCTCCTCCTCCTCCTCCTCCTCCTCCTCCTCCTCCTCCTCCACCACCACTCTCTCCACATCCTCCTCCTCCTCCTCCTCCTCCCTCCTCCTCCTCCTCCACCCCCACCTCCTCCTCATCATCATCATCCACCACCTCCTCCACCTTCCAACCCCCCCCCCCCCCAAAGAAACCACGGCCACGACGCCCTAATCCGCGCCGCAACGACCGAACTATCCTAATTAAAGCAGATATGATATAAATGTCTCGAGAGTTTGGATACTTAAGCGATGTGCTCGAGTGTTATCGCGGGATTAGCATGGTACTGCGAACTGATCTTACACTCGGGCTTCTTCTTCGTCTTCTTGTTGTTCTTGTTCGCGTTCTTGCTCTTGTTCTTCTTCTTCTTTCCTCTTCATCTTCTTTTTCATCTTCTTCTCCGTATTTTGCTTTCGTCTTCTTCTTTTCTTCTTTCTTCTTCTTCACCATCTTCTTTTTCTTCTTCTTCTTCTTCTTCTTCCTTCTTCTTCTTCTTCTTCCTCTTCTTCTTCTTCTTCTTCTTCCTCTTCTTCTTCTTAAGCTTCTACTTCCCCTTCTTCTTCATCATCATCTTCTACTTCTTCTTCGTATTTTGTTCATTTCTCCTTCGTCTCCGTCTTCTTGTTCCTTCATTCTTCTTACTATTATTTTATTTTTCGTCGTCTTCACATTATTCTCATTCTTCGTCTCTTTGTAATTTTCTCCTTCTCACTCTTCATATCTATGTTCGTTTGTTGTTGTTGTTGTGGCTGTGTTTGCTTTCTTCTTTGTTAACAATCCTCTACTTTGTTCTTCTTGTTCCTTGTCCTCTTGTTTTGTTCTCCTCCCTTTTTATTTTTTTTTTCTTTCTTCCCCTTCATCTCCTTCTTCTTCTTCTTCTTCTTCTTCTTCTTCTTCTTCTTCTTCTCTTCCTTCTCCTCCTTCTCCTTCTCTCCTTCTCCTTTCTCCTTCTCCTTCTCCTTCTCCTTCTCCTTCTCCTTCTCCTCCTTCTCCTTCTCCTTCTCCTTCTCCTTCTCCTTCTCCTTCTCCTTCTCCTCCTTCTCCTTCTCCTTCTCCCTTCTCCTTTCTCCTTCTCCTTCTCCTTCTCCTTCTCCTTCTCCTTCTCCTTCTTCCTTCTCCTTCTCCTTCCTCCTTCTCCTTCTCCTTCTCTTCTCCTTCTCCTTCTCCTTCTCCTTCTCCTTCTCCTTCTCCTTCTCCTTCTCCCCTCCTCTCCTCCTCCTCTTCCTCTTCCTCTCCTCTTCCTCCTCCTCCTACATTCCCTCTTCCTCCTCTCTCCTCTTTCTCTACCTCCTCCTCCTTCTTTCTTCCTCCCATTCCCTCCTCCCCCTTTTCCTCTTTCTCTTCCTCCTACTCCTCCTCCTCTTCCTACTCCTCTTCATCCCCCCTCCTCCTACTCCTCCTCCTGCATTCCCTCCTCCTCCTCCATTCCCTCCTCCTCCTCCTCCTCTTCCTCCTCTCCTCCTCCTCCTCCTCCTCCTCCTCCTCCTCCTCCTCCTCCTCCTTCTCCTCCTCCTCCTCCTCCTCCTCCTCTCCTCCTCCTCCTCCTCCTTCCTCCTCCATCTTCTTCTTATCCTTCTTCTTTCTCTTACAACCAGAAAACCGCCATTATTATAATATATAACGTGACTCAATCAATATATAAAAAAAGCGAAACAAGATAATAAAAAATAAAAAAAACAATGATTAATAAACAAGTAAAAAAAAAACATTCGTAAAAACCAAACGAAAGTGAGTCATTTTCGTCACTTACGACACCCTTGCGAAATCTGATATTTAATATACCGTATTTTCTGTAGCATTGATAGCATCTACTTCCCAAGAGATGTACTTTTATACCTTTTTACTTTTTTTTTTTTTTTTTTTCTTTTTTTTTAGAAATGGGATATGTTTCGCTATCGCAATTTGGTTCCGAATCCATTAATCAAAATATGAATGCTCTTGTCAGATATTAATTTAAAATCCGAACGGGTATGCCATGATGGTTGTCTCTCTCTATATATTTCTGTTTGTCTATATATCTATCTTTTTGTCTGTCTGTTCATCTGTTTGTTTATCTGTCTGTATGTTTGTCTGTCTGTCTGTCTGTTTATTAATCTCTCTCTTCTCTCTCTCTCTATCTCTATCTATCTATCTATCTATCTATCTATCTATCTATCTATCTATCTATCTCTCTCTCTCTCTCTCTCTCTCTCTCTCTCTCTCTCTCTCTATCTATCTATCTATCTATCTATCTATCTATCTATCTATCTATCTATCTATCTCTCTCTCTCTCTCTCTCTCTCTCTCTCTCTCCTCTCTCTC
>NW_020868780.1:428115-435615 GCF_003789085.1 Penaeus vannamei
ATAATCAGAAAAAGGAAAGAATATAGAAAGAAAAAAATAAAAGAAAAGAAAAAGAGTTATAGAAATAGAAAGATGATTGGATAAATCGGGAGCATAGATGAAAAGAAAATAACCAGAAAAAGGAAAGAATAAACAAAGAAAAAGAGAGAGAATTAGATAGGAGGAAGATTAGATGTAACAGAGCATAGAATATTAAAACAAGATAATTAGAAGAAGGGAAGAAGAAACAAAGAAAAAGATTTATAGAAATAGACAGGAGGAAGATTGGATGAATTGGGAACATAGGAGATGAAAGCAAAATAATTCGAAAATTAATAGATAAATTAAAAGAGTAAGCTGAATAAAAAAAAAAAGAAGTAAATAAAATAAGAAAAAAAAATAAAAAAATAATAAAGAATAAATAAAATAAATAATAAATAAATAAATATATAAATATAAAAAGCAGGGGATCAGTTAGAAGGGAAAGAAAAAGAAAATCGATAGATTAAAGCTGACTGATAAATTAAGAGACAGATTCCCTCTAAATCTACACGTGTTTAGAGATATAAAAAAAAAAAACGAGATACATAAATAAAATATATATTAAACCTCACGTCGTTTTTTCCCAAGATAAGGAAAAAATACAAAATACAAAGAAATACATTTAGAACAAAGAAATGCGCTTAGAAAACAAGGAAATACATCTAAAATACAAAAATATACATCTAGATACAAAGAAATACGTTTGAATACAAAGAAATAATACAAAATATACATTTGAATACGAAGAAGAAATACATTTCAATACAAAGAATACATTAAATAAAGAAATACATCTAAATACAAAGAAATACATTTAAATACAAAAAAATACATTTGAACACAAAGAAATACATTTAAATACAAAAAAGAGAAATAATACAAAAGAAATACATCAAGAACCCAACGCGATACCGACTATAGCCCTCATTCAAGCTATAGACCTACCCCCTCCGCCCCGTATATCCAAAACCCCAGGTGTAATTAGACCCCCAGATGCACCGAAGACCCCCAGATGCACCGAAGACCCCTGGGAGAGCCCGAGGATTAAGGAGACCCGCTCGAGCACGGAATTCAGAGCTTGGAGGCCGGAGAGAGTACAAGCCATCCTGCTGATGAGATTCCAACCTGACCACACCGAAGGAACGTGTTTAATGGGGCTGCGTAAATGGGTGCTGTTACCCGTAATGTGTTACAGTGGGTCGTACTTAACGAAAAGGGGTGGGGAAGGGGTGATTGGGTGGGGGGGTAAGGAAGGGATGGAGGGGGTGAGGATGGGGAAGGGTGCGGGGGATGGGAAGGGGTGGAGGGGATAAGGAAGGGTGAGGGAGATGGGGAAAGGGTGGAGGGGGATGGGAGGGGGTGAGGGTTGTAAGGAAGGGATGGGTAAAATAGGGAAGGGGTGGGGGTAAGGGAGGGGTAGGGGAGATAGGGGAGGGGTGGAGGGGGGGGATGGAAGGGGTGGTGGGATGGGGAAGGTGGAGGGGGATGGGAAGGGGGGATATAGGGAAGGGGTGGGGAGATGTGGAAGGGTTGGGGGAGATGTGGATGGGGTGGGAGATACGGAAAGGGTAGTGGGATCAGATAGGGGAGAGATAGAAAAGGGCGGGGGATGGGAAAGGGTGGAGATGGAGAAAGGTGGAAAAGGGAGAAGGGGATAAGTCAGGGTGCAGGAGAAGAGCAGAGAAGACGGAGAAGAGGGAACTAGAACTGGAGAAAAGAGGGAGGAAAGGGAGATGGGAAAAGGGAGAGAAGAAGGATTTAACGTAGAATAGATCTGGTATTGGATATCGATAGCTACCTTTATTAATTGTTCTCAGGGGAGGAGGGGGAAGGGCGAACGGGGAAGTATTATAAATGAGGTTAGTCTCGAGGTACGCTGAAAGGGGCCGAGGTGAGAGTTTAATGAGATTTTTACTTCCAGGAGAAACTGTATTTTGTTTATTTTTTTTATTATTATTATTATTATTTTTTTTTTTTTTTTTTTTTTTTTTTTTTTTTTACTGATCCCTAGAAAAGAAATCGATGATATATAGGTATAAGAAACTAAATGGTAAAAATATTTTCCATTACAAGTGATTTAATTCACATTTCATAAGTATTTGTAAGTATTCTATCTTTTTATAAATAAATCGTAATGATTTTTATCCTTGAAACAAATAATTATTTCATTGTCACCTTTCGAATGCAACGACTAATTTATCGTTATAATCGTTCTTATCTGTCTGTCATTTATATCTTCTCATTTGTTCAGTTCGTAATCCCGGTAATGCATCTTTTTTGAGTTGAAATTGATCGTCCTATTATCCTAATTATTCATTTTTTGTTTTTATGTTGTCTATTTATCTATTTATTTATCTAATTCTAAGGCAGCTAATGTCCATTTGTATTTGGTATTATTCATTCTATAATGACCTCAATATCCTTTATGAACACAAACACTTCGTTGAATCCGAACTAATGTATATGCATTCTATATATGTTTATTGTCCTTGTCTCTCTTGTTATTGTAATTATTACGTTGAATTTAGCTGCAAATTATTTTGCGTTTTTTTTTTTCTTTTTCTTTTCTTTTTGACCGTTGCTTAGTCCAGATTAAATTTACCTTCATGTCTCTTGATGGTTCTGTTGCATGTCAGCCTTTTTTTTTCTTTTTTTCTTTCTTTTTTTTTGCATTTTCCTCCATTTACTTCATCTGCAGATTATTCTTTTTTGCAAAACCATTTGTATGTTATATGACTTTTTTTTTCTTGCTTTGCACTGTTTCCTCTGAGCATAATCCCCCTTCTTTCTTTCCCTTTTCCATCATCCATTTCACGCGTCCTTTAGCTCCTTCCTTCACACAGTTTGCTAATCTATCCTTATTAAACTTTTTAAACATAAGCGAACTTTTGCATTTTTGAAGACTCCAATCCAAGGGCTATACTCGCTACGTAGCATTAATTTCTTTCACATGGTACTACTATTAATTCTCATTATTATTATTACTCTGCGTGTGTGTGTGCATACATGCATATATGTATAAATGTGATATATATATATATATATATATATATATATATATATATATATATATATATATATATATGTGTGTGTGTGTGTGTGTGTGTGTGTGTGTGTGTGTGTGTGTGTGTGTGTGTGTGTGTGTGTGTGTGTGTGTGTGTGTGTGTGTGTGTGTATGTATATATATATATATATATATATATATATATATATATATATATATATATATATATATATATACATATATGTATATCGACATAGACAGCCATAGACAGAAACATATGCTAATACATATACATTTGTATTTTATATGTTAATTTGCCCCCCCCCCTTCCCCCTTTCCCCTCTACCAACCAGTGTTAACGAGCCTCCTGTAATTCTAGCCAATTACCTCAAGGAGACTTAGGGACGGTACGTCTTAATTGCATCATAAAGGGATAGCACAGGATAGGAGGAGTAAGGGGCGGGTTGGGGAGGGGGGAGGGGGAGGGGGGTAGGCGAAGAGGGAAGGGAAGAAAAGAAATGGGGGGGGGAAGGGAAGAGACGAATAGAAGGGAGGAAGGAGAAGAGGATAGAAAGTGAGAAAGGAGAGGTAAAAGTGGGTAGAAAGGGAGGAAGGAGAGGTAGGAGGGGGAATAAGGGAGGGAGTGGAAGAGGAGGAGAAGAAACGAAGGAGTTGGTAAGCGAGATGTAGAAGAGAGGGAGTGCGAAAGGTACACGGAAGGAGAAAGAAGGGAAAGGAAGAGACGAAGAAAAGGAAATAGACGATACAGGGGAATTAAAGAAAGGGAGGTGGAAAGAGAGAGAAGAAATAAAAGAGGGAGAAAAGGAAAGAAAGGAGAAATAACGAAATACGAGAAGAGACAGAATACAAGGAGAGAGGGAAAGGAGGAGGAGAAGAGAAGAGAGGAAACGAGAGGAGAGAGAAAGCATATAAGAGAGGAGAGAGAGAGAAGGAGATAAAAGGAGGGAGATAAGAAGAATCATATGAATTGGTACCGGGATAATTAAGAGATTAAGATAAGCGACAGGTACAGTACTTGTCTACCTGTTACCGCTGTGGCAGCTTCAGGAGGGAACTTCTAAAGAGCGATTAATCAAATTAGCTTAACGATGTGATAATGTTGATTACAATAACAACAATAAGATAGTGATTATAATATCAATAATGATAATAATAATGATAGTGATAATAATAATGATAATGATCATAATGATAATAAAAGATTAATAATGATAATAAAGATATAATAATGGCAATGACAGTGACAGTGACAACGGCAGTGGCAGTGACAATGCAACGACAGTTACAGTGACAACGACATTAAAAAAACAATGACAATGACAGTAAAAAACAAAAATGACAGTGACAATGACAATGACAAGGATAATAATAAATCATAATGATGATAATAACAATTACAATAACAATAATGATAATAATAACAGTAGGAAAAGTAAAAGAAAAGAAAACCAAAACAAGAACAATAATAATGATAAAGATCATAACAACAAGAAAAGTTTCTGTTGAAAAATATCCATCAGCATCTTAGAAGGAATTTGTCCTTCCTTTCAGATACTTAGAGATTTACGCTTAAACCCTATATTTGACTTTGGATAAACCTAGCACTTAAACCGAGATTAAAAACCTGACACTCAAACCGGAAATTAAGACCTAGGCTTACTCTTCCACATTCTTAATTCGTATTTATCTATCTATTCATTATCTATCTATCTATTCGTGTTGTCTCTAATGAAGAGATACCAAGAAAATAAAGCTTTTCTTGCTCATCTCGGAAGACACAAATGGGCTTTCTCGAACCTCGCTGAAAAATCAAGTCCCCAAAACGGGCCTCATTTGGACCATAAAAGTTTCCCCTCGAATCCCGTTTTCTGTGGTTCTCCCGAAGATTTGGTTCATGCAAATTTCAGAACACTTAAGAGGAAAGAAACATCATTGCCAAGTGTTTAGAGTAGATAAGGGATAAAGATACTTGCATTCCAAATATCTCATGAGTAGTTACGGTGTATGAATGGGTAGGTGTGTATATAGGGATGAATTAGATAAGGTTTGTGAATGAATAGTATAAAATTTATGAATTGATAGGTTCAATTATCGTGTTTTCGAATCCCTGTGATTGATAGGGAAACACAGTCAATTATATATATAATATATATATATATATATATATATATATATATATATTATAATATATATATATACATTTTTTTCTCTCTCTCTCTCTTTCATTTTCTTTTTTTTATCTTTCTTTGTTTTTGTTGTTTTTTCTTCTTTTTTTTTACATTAGTATAGGCCATTCGACATCGTATCGGAATTCAGAAAAATCTCAGAAATTATTCAAAATCCATGAAGCTAATTAGTAGCAGGCTACTTGGCTGTGAATCCACCTTGCCCATGACACTAATACTAATACAACCGGCTTCGAATCCTTGTCAGTATCAGATAGGCAAGTACAGTGCTATTTCTCATTGAAGGCTTCTATCCCATGTATCTCCTTTAACTTTCTAAATATAGGAAGCCAAACCCCTTCCCTAGTCAAAGGGAACAGCTGTACTTTTTGAGTGGCTTAGAGTATTTGGTCGAACTTTAAATCGTGTTTTCTAATCTAAATTTAAGTCAGTCTCTGGTGACGATGGTGACTCTTACTTACTCTCGACTTCAAGAATATTCGTATACTTGACATGCATAGATAGAGAAATAAAGGCATATGTATCAGGTTAGACATGTATATCAACTGGGCAAATAGATAGTTAAATGTATATCTATCAGATATATAGACAGATATGCCTTTATTTCTGCATCTGTATTTATGAAAATTCACTGGGTCGGGCCTGGCACAATTTTAACAAACCGGCTGAATGTCAGTGGATTCATCTACATCTAGTACCATTTAATACGCCATCAAAATTGAAATAATCATCCTTTAACTTTTTAAGATTTAACATACCAAAACTAACCAGCTTACAATATCTACAACCTCTATCTATACAACTACACGATGTGAGTCCACCACCCTCTGTTTGCACCCAAGTCCACCGCCAAAGCACTGCCACAACCACCACAACCACTAAGCCTTATTGAGCAGAGGCCTTCCTTCACAACACTGTACAAGGGTCTAAATGCCCTTACATCGTGTGTACGGGGAGGAAAACGACCCTACATGTACTATACAGGCTCAGTTCTCGACCATATGTTATTGAGTTTTGCTAGAAAAGATAACGTATTTGCTGTGTTCTGAGGTACGTGGAGTGCTTATATAATGTTAATAAAATGTTTTGGAGATCATGATAAATATTGCTGACAATTTGGTGGTGTCTTTTATATAAATACATTATTTCACACCGTAAAATGTTACCATATAACATCGCAGAATATACAACATAGATACAAATATACATGAATCCATACATGCATACATGGATACAGACATACATACATGGATACAGACATACATACATGGATACAGACACACATACATGGATACAGACACACATACATGGATACAGACACATACACATACATACATGGATACAGACACACATACATGGGATACAGACACACATACAGGATACAGACACACATACATGGATACACACATACATGGATACAGACACACATACATGGATACAGACACACATACAGTACATAAATACAGGCAGAGAGAAGGAGAACCAGCCATATATGGTGTTGAAAGATAGATCAGTGTTGGCGGGGTTTTTAATCAAATATATCCAATCTTTGATTCAAATTTAAATCAAAACATTTTTGTGGATTGCTTTGCTACAGCTTTCAGCGCGGCATTTGCAAGAATCTGTCAGTTCCATACATACTGATGATTAAAATGGAACTACAGTATGCATGCAATCTGCGAACCTTTGATCATTAATAACGTTTCATATTTATTATTTAGGTAAAAGTTCCATAAAAGATCGCAGGGATTTTAAAAACGGTTACATACTAAGAGCTGTTCTAGATGCAGTGGGTTTCATATACGTCGATCTCGAAAAGATCTTGATTAAATTCTACTCTCTAAATAGGTTAAGATCATTACAAATTTAAAGAATCTTTGTGTGTTTGAGTGCCTGTTTATTGTTTTCATTTCTTCTTTTTCTTTTTTTTTCTTTCTTTTCTTTTTTTCTTTTCTTTTCTTTTCTTTTCTTTTCTTTTCTTTTCTTTTCTTTTCTTTTCTTTTCTTTTCTTTTCTTTTCTTTTCTTTTCTTTTCTTTTCTTTTCTTTTTCTTTTCTTTTCTTTTCTTTTCTTTTCTTTTCTTTTCTTTTTCTTTCTTTTTTTCTTTTCTTTTCTTTTCTTTTCTTTTTCTTTTCTTTTCTTTTCTTTTCTCTTTCCTTCTTTCCTCTTTCTTCCTCTTCCTCTTTCCTCTCCTCTCCTCTTCCTCTTCTCTTCCTCTTCCTCTTCCTCTTCCTCTTCCTCTTCCTCTTCCCTCTTCCTCTTCCTCTTC
>NW_020868780.1:440615-443115 GCF_003789085.1 Penaeus vannamei
TCTCACCCTCCTCCTCCTCCCCTCTTACATCGCCTCTCCTCTCCTCCCACCCCTCTTTCCCCTCCCCCTCCCTCTCCACTCCTTACATCTCCCCTCTCCCCCTTTTTTCCCTTTCCCCTTTCCCTCCACCCCATTTACTCTCCTATCCCTGCTCTCTCCCTTCTACTTTCTCCTCTTCCTCCTCATCCATACCCCTTACCCTCCTCTCCTTCTCTCCCTCTCCCTACCCACTATCCACCCCTTCATTCCCCCCTCTCCTCCCTGCCCTCCACCCCTCCCCCCCTCCTCTCCACCTGTCCCCCCCCTCTCCACCCTCTCCACCTGTCCCCCCCCCACCCTCTTCACCTGTCCCCCACCCTCTCCACCTGTCCCCAGCCCTCTCCACCTGTCCCCCCCCTCCCACCTGTCCCCCCGCCCTCTCCACCTGTCCCCCCCTCTCCACCTGTCCCCCCGCCCTCTCCACCTGTCCCACCCTCTCCACCTGTCCCCCGCCCTCTCCACCTGTCCCCCGCCCTCTCCACCTGTCCCCCACCCTCTCCACCTGTCCCCACCCTCTCCACCTGTCCCCCCACCTCTCCACCTGTCCCCCCCACCCTCTCCACCTGTCCCCCACCCTCTCCACCTGCCCCCCCCCCCCTCCTCCCCCTCCCCCTCCTCCCTCCCCGTCCCCTCCCCCTTCCTCCCTTCCCCCCTCCCCTCCCCTGCATGTTAGGAAGGTACGAGAGAAACACACAACCGTCACACTCCTCAGCTTAAACATCCAGGATAGTCTCTTGAGGGTCTGCTCTCTGGATAAGGAGGTCGAGATGTGCGGTGGAGGGAGGGAGGTGGTGGAGGGAGGGAGGAGAGAGGGATGGGAGGGAGGAGAGGGGAGGAAGTGGTGGTGGTTGGAGGGAGGTGGTAGGGGGTGTGGATGAGAGGGAGGAAGTGGTGTGGTGGAGGAATGGGAGGTGGAAGGGAGTGGATGGAGGGAGGGAGGTGGTGGAGGGAGGGAGGAGTGGAGGGAGAGATAAGGAGAGAGGTGGAGGGATGGAGAGGGAGGAGAGAGGGGGAGGAAGTGGTGGTGGTGGTGGTGGAGGGAGGGAGGAGGTTGGAGGGAGGGAGGGGAGAGGATGGGGTGGAGGGAGGGTGGTGGTGGAGGATGGAGGAGGAGTGAAGTGGGAGGTGGTGGAGAGGGATGGAGGGGAGAGAGAGGGAGGAGTGGTAGGTGTGGGGAATGGAGGATGGAGTGAGGGAGGTGGTCGGAGGGAGGGGGTGGTGGAGAGGGAGGTAGTGGAGGGTCTTGAGGGTTCTGCTCTGTGGATAAGCGAGGTCGAGATGTGCGGTGGAGGATGGAGAGGGGAGGAGAGAAGAGAGGAGGAGGAGTGGTGGGTGGAGGGAAGGAGGTGGTGGAGGGAGGAGGATGAGGTGGTGAGGGAGGGAGGTGGTGGAGGGAGGAGCGTGGTGGGGGGAGGAGTGTGGAGGGAGGGAAGGGTGGAGGGATGGAGAGGGAGGAGAGAGGGAGGGATGGTGGTGGTGAGGGAGGGAGGTGGTGGAGATGGGGAGGTGGTGGAGGGATGGAGAGGGGAGAGAGAGGAGAAGTGGTGGTGGTGGAGGAATGGAGGAGGTGAGTGAGGGAGGTGGGGGGGAGAGGTGGTGGAGGGAGGGAGGTAGTGGAGGTCTTGAGGGTCTGCTCTGTGGATAAGGAGGTCGAGATGTGCGGTGGAGGGATGGAGAGGAGGGAGAGGGGGAGGAAGTGAGGTGGTGGATGAGGGAGGAGGTGGTGGAGGGAGGGGTGGATGAGGTGGTGGAGGGAGGTGGTGGAGAGAAGGAGGTGGGAGGGAGGTGGTGGAGGGATGGAGAGGGAGTGGAGAGGGAGGAGTGGTGGTGGTGGAGGAGAGGAGGTGGGAGGAGGGTAGGGAGGAGGTGGGAGGGAGGAGGTGGAGTGGAGGGGGGAGGGAGGGAGGTGGTGGAGGGATGGAGAGGGAGGAGAGAGAGGGAGGAAGTGGTGGTGGTGGAGGAATGGAGGAGGTGGAGTGAGGGAGGTGGTGGAGGAGGGAGGTGGTGGAGGGAGGGAGGTAGTGGAGATAGGGAGGTGGTGGAGGGGAGGGAGGTGGTGGAGGGATGGAGAGAGGAGAGAGAGGGAGGAAGTGGTGTGGTGGTGGAGGGAGGGAGGTGGTGAAGGATGGAGAGAGGGGGAGGAAGTGGTGGTGGTAGAGGGAGGGAGGTGGTGGAGGGATGGAGAAGGAGGAGAGAGAGGGAGGAAGTGGGTGGTGTGGGGGGATGGAAGGTGGTGGAGGGAAGGGAGGATGAGGTGGTGGAGGGAGGGAGGAGGTGGTGGAGGGAGGGAGGAAGTGTGGTGGTGGAGGGAGGAGGAGGAGTGAGGGGAAGGTGGTGGAGGGAGGGAGGTGGTGAGGAAGTGGTGGTGGTGGGGAGGGAGGGGTGGAGGGGGGAGGGTGGTGGAGGGAGAGAGTGTTGGAGGGGGAGGGAGGTGGTGGAGGAGGAGGTGGTGAGGGAGGAG
>NW_020868780.1:448115-451655 GCF_003789085.1 Penaeus vannamei
TCTCAACGTACATCATTGCACAAGCCGTACTCCCTGCACAGCAGATAGATATCTTAGACTGCAAAGATGTCTTGCAAAGAAAAAGAAGAGAGAGAGAGAGAGAGAGAGAGAGAAGAGAGAAGAGAGAGAGAGAGAGACGAGAGGAGAAGAGAAAGGAGAGAGAGGACGAGAAAGGAAGAGAGAGGAAGAAGAAACAAAGAAGAGAAAGAAGAGAAGAAAGAGAAAGAGAAAAGAGAAAGAGAAAGAGAATGAGAGAAAGAGAGAGACAGAAACACACACTCGAGAAAACGCCTTTGAGAGTCACTCCTGAAGGACCAGAAATAAGCTTCAGTTCTTAGAAACAACTTTTCATGTCCTCGAGGAAGAAATCTCGAGACAGAAAATGATTGAGATCTTAATCTTTGAAGTAAAAAGACGAGATTTTGTAACCAAATAATATGCGCTTTTATATATAAATACATGTGGGCGGGTGTGTTTATCTGTTCCCTATCTAAGTAGGTGTGGTGTGTGAGAGGAGAGGAGAGAGAGAGAGAGAGAGAGAGAGAGAGAGAGAGAGAGAGAGAGAGAGAGAGAGAGAGAGAGAGAGAGGAGAGAGAGAGAGAAGAGAGAGAGAGAGAGAGAGAGAGAGAATGGGAGGAAGAGACAGACAAAAGAGACAAACAGAGAGAGAGACAAAGAGACAGACAGACAGGCAAAAGATAATGACACACGAATGAGCCAGCGAGTGATTGAGTTCACGCATGCCTCTATCCACGCATAAATTTACAAGCACACACACCCACCCACCTCACCCATTCCCTCCCCCCCCTTCCCCCATCCCCCATTATCCCTCTTCTCTCCTCCCTTCCCTCTTCCCCCTTCCCATTCTTTCCCTCCCTCCCTTCCCTCTTCCCCCATTACTCCCCCTTCCCCCTCCTCCACCCCCCATTCCCCCTCCCCCCTCCCCCCCTGACAGACCTCACCGCCCCCCCCCCCCCCCCCTCCGTGCGAAAGGCAGTCCATTCGCAAATAAATCCCCAGTGATAAAAGATTGCGAAAGCATGGGATAAATTGGATGACAGTTGTTTCGAGAACATTCGGATGCAAACAGAGCTATAAACAAGCGGGTGTTTCGGCTCAAATTACAGCCTAAGTTAGGGTTCTCTCGGGTTTCGGTCTCGTGCTCGCCACTCCTGCTCTCTGGAGTTTTCGGTTTCTTTCGCTCTTGCCCTTTCTTCCTGTTTTTTTTTCCTCCGTGTGTCTTATTTTCTCTTCTGTCTAATGAGTATTTTTTTTTATAGCGCTAATGTCTTTCTTTCTATCTCTGTTTTTTTTCTGTGTCTTATTTTCTCTTCTGTCTAATGAGTAAATTTGTTTTTTATTATTATAGTGCTAATGTCTTTTTTCAAATGTTTCCTTCTCTATCTCTCTGTATCGATCTATTTAGCTGTCTATCTACCTATCTGTCTGTCTGTCTGTCTGGCTGGCTGGCTGGCTTTGTCTACCTGACTATGTCTTTCTTTTGTCTTTTGTCTAATGTGCAAACTTTGTTTCTTTTTTAATGCTAATGTTTCTTCTTCTCTCTCTCCATCTATCTATCTGTCTGTCTCCTTATCTGACCGTTTGTCAATCTGTCTGTCTATCTAAATAGTTAACGGGATCACCCCTATCATTATTATTATTATTCATCTATTTCTTCTTTTTCTAATTCTTCCTCCATTTCTTCTTCTTCTTCTATTTCTTCCTCCTTCTCCTCCTCAACTTCCTCTTCCTCTTCATAGCCCCCTTCCCCCCAGTACCTCTTCCTCCCTCCCCTTCTTCCTTGCACTTCCACTTCTCCATCTCTTTTCCATCTCTCCTCCTCCTCTTCGCTTCCTATTCCTCTTGTTTCGCCTCCTCTCCCCTCCTCACTCTTCTTCTTCCTTATCTACTCCTATCCATCTCTTTCCCCTCTTCCTCCTCCTCTTCGCTTCCTATTCCCTTTATTCGCCTCCTCTCCTCCCTCACCCCTCTTCCTTCCCTATATTAAATCCCTTTTCCATCTCTTTCCTTCCTACTCTTCCCTCCTCCTCTTCGCGTTCCTGATTTCTCGCTTCGACCTCCTCTCGCCTCACTCGGTCCTCCTCGCTCTACCCTCATCCCCTCCTCACACCTCTTTCTTCCTTATATTTTACTCCTTCTCGCATCTCTTTCCCACTCTTCCTCTCCCTCTTCGCCAGTTTCCCCTAACTCCCTCTCGTTTCGCGCTCCCTCCCTTCGCCTTTCCCTGCTCGTTTCCTCCTCCCCACTCCTCATCCTCTTCTTCCCTTATATTACTCCTTCTCCATCTCTTTCCCCTCTTCCCTCCTTTTTGCTTCCTAAATTCCCCTTGTTATCGCCTCCTCTCTCCTCACTCCTCCCACTCCTCCTCTTCCTTGCACACTTCTCCTTCCCTCTCTTTCCCCATCTTCCTCCCCTCGTTGCGCTTTCCTATCCCGCTTGTTTCTCCTATTCACTCCCTCCTCCCTCCTCCTCACACTCCTTCTTACTTCCTGCAAACACGACCCGGTCAATACCACCCAGATCTCGGTCTGGCACAATTGACACATGATTCACCTGTCCAAACATCCAGGTCGAGTGAGTCCTCTCTCTCTCAGTGCTTGTGTCTATGGGTTTTATCCTGTGCGCTGGCCGTGTGGCAAATTGGTTTGGATTTATACACAACACACATACATACATACATATACAACATATAACATACATAATACACATACACATAACGCATGCCACATAAATACAACATACACATACACATACACATAATCACACACGTTACTAATCATACAATGTGTATACAATGCAATACATATATACACACACACAATAATACATGACATATACATACACTACAGCACACAACACACAAACACAAACGCATCACGCACACATAAACACAAACACACACACCACACACATTCAATATCATTCAAATATATGTGTTCTTTTCTTTTCTCTGTGTATCTATTTACACAACACAGGATAGTCTATGGAATACCCCGTGTGAATGTTGGCCCCGCTTCCACCCTTCCACCTCCCTCCACCTTTCCCACCCACCGTCCCCCTCTCCCCCTCCCCCGCCCCCCCCTCTCCCACCACCTCCCCCGCCTCCCCCCCCCACCCCTCTCCCTACCCGACTCGGCCCGAAAATCGCAGCCCGCTGAGCCAGCCTCGTGTGATTGTCCGTCGAAGCGAGTTTATTGGCAACTTTGAATCTATCTTTTTCGAATATTCCTTTCACTGCTCCTTGGTAACTTCAATCAGGTTCTTTTTTTCGTAGATTTTTTTTTATAACTTACAGGAAGAATATTTTGTTTTGATGTATAGCACTTTCATGCATCGATCTTTTGTTTGTAGAGGAATGCAGAGGATATGTTTGTAAGGGGGAAGATAGAATGGAATGCATTTCTGGGAGTGAACATAGATTAGACAACACCATGATAGAAATATTGATAGAAAAGGTAATCAGAAAACACAACATATACATACATTAAATGTATAATATTATAAATTGCCATATGCCGA
>NW_020868780.1:475803-477535 GCF_003789085.1 Penaeus vannamei
GAAAGGTCTCGAGTATAAGTCAGTATATGTCTTGAAGATGTTTGTTTACTATACACTTCAACCTTCTCGAATCTCCTGTATTTTATCCTCTACCTTCTCTTCCTATTTATCACTTTCTCTCGACATTTTCTCAAAAGTAGACCCTTCGTCGAAAGATAAACAGAGAGAAAGAAAGAAAAAAAGGGGAAAATACAAAAATTTAAAAATAATAACCTGTATTTTTCCTCTACCTTCTCTTCGAATTTTCTCAGTAGACCCTTCGTCCAAAGATAGACAGAAAAAGAAAGGGGAAATTAATAAAAATTAAAAATAATAATAACAAATGATAATAATTATTTATAATAATAATAAATGATAACAAATAATGATAATGATAATAAAATATAATAAACAAATGATAATAACAAACAATAATAAATAATAATAGTAATAATGATAATAATAATAGTAAAAGTTAATAATAATGATAATAATAATAACAATAATGATAATAATCATCATAATCATAATAGATAATAATAATGATAATAATAATAATAATTAATAAATAATAATAATAATAATAATAATAATGATAATTGATAACAATTATGATAATTAACAATAATAATGATAATAATCATCATTAATCATATTAATAATAATAATGATTAATAATTATTATAATATAATAATAATGATAATAATAATAATAATAATAATTAATAATAATAACAATTATGATAATAATAATAATAATAATAATAATAATAATAATAATAATAATAATAATAATAATAATAATAATAATAATAATAATGATAATAATATTAATATAATAATAATAATAATAATAATGATAATGACAACAACAATAATAATAATGATAATGATAATGATAAAATAAACAATAAAAACAAAAATCCACAAAAATCATATTTTTTCGTTTTTTTTTCTTTCTTTCTCTTTTTCTTTCTCTTTCTCTTTCGCAACACTGCCACGCAAGTATGACAACTATGCCAGTACGACAACAACGGCCACGCTTGACATACTTTTCGGGGCGTGAAAAGGAAAATACGAAAGGGTCTGGAATGCAAAAATGTAATAGAATGTTTTATGCTGCACTATGTCTACTCTCTGGCGTAGCGTGCGTGTGTGTTTGTGTGTGTGTGTAAGTGAAGTATGTCGTGTGTGTGTGCGTGTTTTGTGTTTTGTTGTGTGTGTTGTATGTGTGTTTAGTGAGTGTGTTTGTGTTTGTGTGTGTTTCGTGTTTGTGTTTGTGTGTGTTGTTTGTGTTTGTGTTAGTTGTAGGTTGTGTGTGTTGTGTGATTTTGGTGTGTGTTTGTGTTTGTGTGTGTTTGTGTTTGTGTGTGTGGGTTTTGTTGTGTTGTTGGTGAAGTTTGTGTTTGTGCTGTGTTTGTTGTGTGTGTGTGTTTGTGTTTGTGTGTTTAATTGTTTAGCTTTATTTTATTACTGTTGTTATTGATAATGTCACCATTAATATTCTTATAATTTTCATTATTCATTTCATCACTGTTATTATTATTATCGTGTCATTATCATCATTTTATTATTATCATTATCATCATTATCATTACCATTATTTTTGTATGATCATTATCATTATCACTGATAATATCATTATCATAATCACCATCATCAATTACTATTGTTGTTTATCATCAGTTTTATTATTATCATTAGTATCCCACTATTACTATCATCAATCATTATCATTACTATATCGATCATA
>NW_020868780.1:491564-496564 GCF_003789085.1 Penaeus vannamei
TTTTTTCTCCTTATTTATCACATCATCTTGTTGTCTTTCTCCTGTTTCTCTCTTTGTGTCCTTCTTTTTATTCTCCTTCTCATCCTTCTTTCTCTCTTTTTTCTTCTCCTTATTCTTCCTCTCCTTCCTTCTGTCTTCCTCTCCTTTTCCTCCTGCCTTCTTTTCTTCCTCTTCTTATTTTCCTTTCTCTGTCCCCCTCTTTTCGTTTTCTACTTCTTCCCCCTTCCCGTCTCCTCTCTCTCTTTTTACCAATCTTCCGGCTTATTCTTTATTTACTATTCTTGATTTCATCGTCCATCTTCCTCTCTTTCTCCTTATTATTTATCTCCTTCTTTTCCTTCCTTCTTTCCTTGCCAGTTTTCTTTCCCTACTTTTACTCTTTCCTCTTATTCTCCTCGTTTTTCCCATCTCCTCATTCTGTCTCTCCCTCTCCTTTTTATTCCTCCTCTCTTTGTCTCCTCCCACTCTTGCTCCTTTTATTCTCTACTTTACGCCGCTTATTCTCTCCTCTTTCTTCTTCCTCTTCTCATTTATTTTCTTTTCTTTTCTCTTTTCCATCGCATCTAATTGATGAAGTTTCCTTTTTATTTATTTTTGTTTCTTACTTTTTCTGTTCAGCCACTTGTCTCTTTATTATCTTCTCCTTTTCTGATTCTCTTTCTTTTCGTCTCGTGCGTTTGTCTCTTTATCATCTTCTCTGTCTGTTTTTGTATCCTTTACCCTCTTCATTCTCTTCTTCGTTGTCGCTTTCTCTTTCTGTCATTCTCTTTATATATGTCTTACATTATCGTCTTCCTTCCTCCCCCTCTCTCTCTCTCTCTCTCTCTCTATCTCTCTCTCTCTCTCTCTCTCTCTCTCTCTCTCTCTCTCTCTCTCTCTCTCTCTCTCTCTCTCTCTCTCTCTCTCTCTCTCTCTCTCTCGCTCTCTATCTATCTATCTCTTTCTCTTTCTTGCCCTCTTTATTCGTTAAACATATTTATCTTTTTGTCATATTATTTCCCCTCTTTATTTCTCTTTTTTCCCTCTCTTTTGCTTCTCTTCTCTCTAGCTTCCCTCTCTCCTCAATCCCCTTTGATCACTTCTATTTTCCAGTTATTACTCTTCTCTCATTTTCTCTTTTATTCCTCCTTCCCCTCTTTCCTTGAATCTTTCACGTGTTTGTAACTCCTCTTTTACCTCTCTCACTTTTTATTACATATACTAACTTCTACATTCTCCCTTTTCCTCTCTTCCCAACACTTTTCCTTTTTCTCTCTATTCCCCATTCCGTCCGCGTGTATTTGCCCGAAATTCTTTCAATCATTTTCGCTCTTACAGTTTCTATATTTACCTTGCCTGTAACTCTCATTTTTCTTTCCGTTCTCTCCATCTTTTTCCCTCTCCCACCCTTTGCAACTTTCTCCTCTCCGTTACCTTTCATATCTTTTTCTTCTTTTCTTTATTTTTCTCTCTTCTCAACTATCTAATTTCTTTTCTTTCTCCCATTCATATTAACTTTCTTTCTCTCCCACTTTCTTTATCGTTGCTTATTTCCCTCTTCCTTTAGTTTCTCTCTCTCTCTCTCTCTCTCTCTCTCTCTCTCTCTCTCTCTCTCTCTCTCTCTCTCTCTTCTCTCTCTCTCTCTCTCTCTCTCTCTTAATCTTTCCATCTTTCTCTATCTCCTCTTCATTCACTTTCCGAGTATCTCCTTTCCTGTTTTTCTTCCCAACTCTCCCCACTTTCCCTTGACTTCTCTCTTCCTCTTCATTCTTCATCCTCTTTCCCGATCTCCCCCCCCCCTCTCTCTCTCTCCCTCTCCCATCTCCATTCCTCCCCGCCTCCCTCTTCTCTCCGTTCCCTCTGTCTCTCCTCTCAGATCCCTCCATCCTTCTCCCCTCTCTCTATCCACTTCTTCCCCCCTCTCTCCATCCTTCTCCTTCTCTTTCACCTCTTCCTTTCCTCTCCTTATCTCCCCTCCATCCACCTCTCTCTTGCCTCTCTCAATCCCAATCTCCGCTCCCCTCTCTCTCTCCCCTCTCGCTATCTCTCTCCTCTCCCTCTCCCTCCCCTCTCTCTCTCTCTCCCTCTCCGCTTCCCCATCTCTCTCTCTCTCTCTCTACCTCTCCGCTCCCCCTATCTCTTCTCTCTCTCTCTCTCTCTCTCTCTCTCTCTCTCTCTCTCTCTCTCTCTCTCTCTCTCTCTCTCTCTCTCTCTCTCTCTCTCTCTCTCTCTCTCTCCTTCCCCCATCTCTCTCTCTCCCTCTCCTCTCCCCCATCTCTCTCTCTCCCTCTCCGCTCCCCCATCTCTCTCTCTCCCTCTCCTCTCCCCCATCTCTCTCTCTCCCTCTCCGCTCCCCGTCTCTCTCTCTCCCACTCCGTTCCCCCATCTGTCTCTCTCCCCTCCTCTCTCCCCCATTTCTCTCTCTCCCTCTACGCTCCCTATCTCTCTCTCTCCCTCTCCGCTCCCCCATCTCTCTCTCTCCCTCTCCTCTCCCCCATCTCTCTCTCTCCCTCTCCGCTCCCCCGTCTCTCTCTCTCCCACTCCGTTCCCCCATCTGTCTCTCTCCCTCTCCTCTCCCCATTTCTCTCTCTCCCTCTACGCTCCCCTATCTCTCTCTCTCCCTCTCCGCTCCCCGTCTCTCTCTCTCCCACTCCGTTCCCCCATCTGTCTCTCTCCCTCTCCTCTCCCCCATTTCTCTCTCTCCCTCTACGCTCCCCTATCTCTCTCTCTCCCTCTCCGCTCCCCCATCTCTCTCTCTCCCTCTCCGCTCCCCCATCTCTCTCTCTCTCCCTCTCCGGCTCCTCCTCTCACCGGCGCGCAAACAAGACTATAATAGTGACGATAATAACGTCAAAAGGGGCAAAATACCTCTCTCATCATCCAGAGGTAATGAGCTCCTTGACTGTAACACAGGTTTAAGGAAGAAGACTCGGGCACCCCCTAATACCCGAAGGAAAAAATGGCAGAGAAAGAGGTAGTGTCTGTTAATTAGGTAATTAAAACGCGTGTTTCTTCAAGACGTTTCCTGCTCGTCATGAATGGGTTAAGAGACCAAGTCTGTTTTTCGTGTTTTTTTTCTGAATGGAGTTTGATATCAAGATCTTTGTTAAGGTATGTGTTTATCTTTGTTTAGGTTTGATTGTTCTTTTTATTGTTGTGATTTCGTTGTGTTCCGATATGAAAAACCACCATATTTACTTCGTTATCTGAAGTATCTCTGCCATAACTGTTATCATCAAACTCACGTAATCTTCATTTTATTTACACGTGGATCATTAAACACACTTTATAGCCTCATTACAGACTTTACACTTAAGGCAAAACTAATCACCATTAACTTAAGAAGAAGAAAAAGTAAAACATAAAAGGGTTTCTTCTCCTAAGTCTTTCCTTCCCTTCTTGCATTACAAACAAGGATCGAGGGAATTTTGGAGGTGGAAGAAGATGAGGAATATCCCTTGACTGATTTGCATATTCATGGATTTTCAGTCTCTCTCTCTTTCGTTCTCTCTCTCTCTCTCTCACTCTCTCTCTCTCTCTCTCTCTCTCTCTCTCTCTCTCTCTCTCTCTCTCTCTCTCTCTCTCTCTTTCTCTTCTCTCTCTCTCTGTATCTCTCTCTCTATATATATATAACCTTTCTCTCTCTCTCTCTGATGATGATGATGGTAATGATAATAACATTAATAATAATTATCATAATGATAATGATAATGTTAACAATGTTGATGGTGATAATAATAATGAAATATAAACTATAGCACTGACAATAATGCTAAAAAAATGACTAGCAGGCCCCGTGTAAATTCCATGAAATAAATAAGAACTAGAGGTACTCTTCTCCCCTTCTCTCATCTCTCCCTCTCCCTTCGCACTCCAAAACTCTCTTTTACTCACTCAATCCACTCTATTTTAAGCCTCATCCTCCTTCTTCTACCTTTCGCTTCCTCTCTATCTTTATCCTCTCTCCCTCTTCCTTTCCCTCCCAGCCCTCCCCAATCCGAAACTTCCTTTTACTCACTCCATCCCTTCTACCTTAATCCTCATATCTCCTACTTCTATTCCCTTTGTAATATGACACGTGTGTGTGTCATTCTATAATATCTATGTGGTCAACTATAACCCCATCTTACAAGTCCGTAGTCACAGGAATATGATTCGAGCGTGAGTGTGTAAGTCACGTATGGACGAAAGGAGATAAGGACAGGCGAACGGACTGAAGGAAATACAAAAGGAAGAACGGACCAAATGCATGCAGATTTATGGTTTGAAAATAACAGTGATGAAGAAAATTATGGTAATGGTAACAGTAACAGTGATAATAGTGAGAATGATGATAGTAAGTGATAGCAATAGTAATGATAATAGGAACAGTGATAATGATAATAGTAACAGTGATAATAATGATAATGGTAATAGTAACAATGATAAGAATGATAAGGATAATAGTAACAGTAATGATAATGATAATACTAACAGTGCTAATAATGATAATGATAATTGTAACAGTGAAAATAATGATAATAGTAATAGTGATAATAATGATACTGATAATAGTAATAAGGATGATAATGATAGTAAATGCTACTGCGAGTGCTAAAATGATAATGATAATCATCCTTATCATTTTTACCATTAAGAATAATAGATTTTTGATAACAGGAATAACAATTATGGTAGTAATAATGAAAAGAATAATTAAGATATCAACAGTAGTAGCACTAATAAAAATCATAATAACAAAAGCGATAACGATATTTAGTACAACAGTAATAATGATAATGGTGACAATAACAATAATAAAAATAATGGTAGAACAAATACTAAACATGATGATAAGGACATAATAAAGTAATATTATTGATGATAATAGTAACAATGAATAATAAAGAAAATGATGACAACAATAGTAATTGTATTAATGACAATGGATAATTAAAACACCAATTATAATGAAATAATAAAACCAACAACAACAATAATGATAATGATAATAACAATAATAATGATTATTATAATGATAA
>NW_020868780.1:506564-509710 GCF_003789085.1 Penaeus vannamei
CCTAGCTATCTATCTCTATCTCCCTCACTCTCCACTGAAAAAAAAGAAACTAGAAACTCGAAAAAATAAAGAACCTAGCCCCTGGAGAAGGCAGAGTGATCGTCCAAGATGAAGACAGATCTGGCACTTAATCAAGAGAAGATCTTCAGGAAAACAGCCACGGAGAGAGAAGTCCAAAGTTTAGAGATCAAAGGAGAGACGCGGACGGTGAATCACGCTATGTGAAGGCTGTTAATTTCTACAAAGGATTTATGCGTGGAGGGAAAATCCCCATTGTCTTGAATGTTGTTGTTGGTGTTGTCATTATTTGGTAATATAATTATCTATCATTGTTGTTATCATTATTGTTCATCTTTATCATTAGTACTTTCATTGTTATTTCATCATTATTGTTGTTATTGTTATCATTGTTATAATCATAATTATAATTTTTGCTATTGCTGTTGCTATTATCTTTATTCTTATTGTTACTTTTATTATTGTTGATATCATTATTATTGTTGTTATCATTATCATTATTCTAATCATTATTGTTATTAACATTCTTATCATTATTATCATTATAGTTATTGTTATCATTCCCATTACCCTTATCATTACTCTCTCTATCTCTCTTTCTCTTTCTCTCTCTTTCCCTCCTTCCCACTATCTCTATCCCTTCTCTTCGTTATCCCTCGTGCCTACCATCAGCTGTGTACCCAAGCCTTATCTTCCATCTATGTACCTGATGACCCTCGCTCCTTCTCGCCTCATTAAGGATTTCTCAAGACAAGGAGAAAGGGGGGAGGGAGGGAAGGAGAAGAAGAGAGGGAGGATAGATAGATAGATAGATAGAGAGGAGAGAGAGAGAGAGAGAGAGAGAAGAGAGAGGAGAGAGAGAGGAGAGAGGGGAGAGATAGAGAGAGGACGAGAAGAGAGAGAGAGAGGTGAGAAGAGAGAGAGAGAGAAGAGAGAGAGAGGAGAGAGAGAGAGGTAGTAGAGGAGAGAGAGAGGTAGAGAACAAGAGAAAGAGAGAGAGAGAGAAGAGAGAGAAGAGAGGAATGAGTAGAGAGATAAAAAGAGACATTAAGAGGATTAATGAGAGGAGGAGAGAGATTGAGAGAGGAAGAGAAGATATGATGCGAGCGACAAGCGAGAGAGAGCGAGAGAGAGAGAGAGAGAGAGAGTGAGAAGAGATGAGATGAAAGATGAGAGAGAAAGGAGAAGAGGAAGAGGAGAGGGGAGAAGAGGAAGAGAGAGAGAATGTATGTATGTATGGTGCCTATATATTTAAGGCAAATTCTAGTCTAAGGAACAGATTGACAGAATATTAGAGAAAGAGGGAGAGGGTATGAGGGATAGCACAGACATAAAACATAAGGATGGGAAATAAAGAAAGTAAGAGAAAGACAGAGCACAGAAGATAGAAGATGAGAGACAGGCAGACATAAAATAGATTACAGAGAGAGATAGAGAGATGGGAGAGAGAGAGAAGGAGAGAGAGAGAGAAAGAGAGGAGAGAGAGAGAGAGAAAGAGAGAGAGAGAGAGAAGAGAGATAGAGAGGAGAGAGAGAGAGAGAGAGAGAGAGGTAGAGGAGGGTAGGAGAGAGCAGAGAAATGTATTGTATGTATGGTGCATATATTTAAGGCAAATCTAGTCACGTAAATCGGAAAATCCTTTCTTCCTGCAGGCAAACACTTTCCTTAAAGGCGTTAATCAACCGAAGTTTGTCTTTACGGGAAGATTTTTTTTTTTTTTTTTTTTTTTTAATGATTGACATTTGCGTATTTTTGCCATTGCGATTCTTAATTTACGCTCCGTTTTCTTGTTTTTTCTTTTTTTAATGTAAACTTTTGCGGTAATTAGAGGTAATGACAAAGTTTGCCTCTGATTTTTTTTTTTCTGCTTTTCACAAGGAGGGTCATGCGTGCGGTGTGTGTGTGTGTGTGTGTGTGTGTGTGTGTGTGTGTGTGTGTGTATGTGTGTGTGTGTGTGTGTGACATCCCTAGTGTATCCTCTTTTAGATATAATACTTTCGTCATGTATGTATATTTTTACAAACAGAACCCAACAGTACATAGAAAATAAGTACATTCATTTTCTAAAAACTGACACAAACAAACCTAAAGAAAGATAAAATCAAGAGACAAAAGAAGAAAACGATAAAGAAAGAGAAACAAAGCAAGTGAAAAGAAGTACTAGAGAGAGAAAGAAAATAAAAGAAAAGAGGACAAAGAAGATCACGAACAAAAGGAAGGAGAAGAGAAGAAATCTCAAAGATGGAAAGCGCAAAGAAAACACAGCCGACTATGGGGAGAAGAGGTCATCAAACTTGTCCTACTTTCCCCTGAAAGAGAAAAGAAAAATCTTTCTCCTGTTTTCCTGATAGCCTCTGAGGCAAATACAGCATCCCGGTTGACGGTCGCAATTACCACAAACTTGCGTGTTGGCTTGAGTCTTTTCTGGCATTCAGACTGCAATAATAGAGATTTTCTGTGCTGTTTTCCTTTTTCTTTTTCTCTTTTTTCATTGATTTTCTTGGATACTTGTTTTACTTGGAGAATATTTTATTAGAGAAGTTTTATTAGATTTATTGATTTTTTAATGGTTTTATGTATATCCATGTTTAATTAGGAATATCTTATTATTTGTATTTTAGTTCCATTTATCTTTTAACGTAAGAAGACTTGTTCTTGATTTAATGATTCTCGTTTTAAAAAATAAGAGAAGTTGTCTGTGATGTAATGTATTTCATATTCATGAGGAAGTGTGAGATAGTCTGTCTGTCTGTCTGTCCATGTCTGTCTGTCTGTATGTGCTCTTCTTCTCTATCATCGTCCATCTCACATCCTCCTCCTACCCCTCCCTCTCTCCTCTTCTCGTCTCTCCGCCTCACCCTCCTCTCCTCCTCTCTCCTCTCCCCCTATTCTTCTTCGTCTCTCTCCCGTCCACTGTTCCCTACCATCTCCTTCTCGTAACTGTCGCTCCTCCTCCCGCGCGCGGGCGGCGCGGGGGGGCGCGCGAACGACGCAAGTAGCTAGCATAAGGTAGAGTTAGAGAAAGAATAGACAGCAGAGGCAGATCTGGAGGGTCTCTTCAGTCTATATTCCTCCCACGTCAGAGAAGCAGAAGGCTCGCTCGGAGCTATCTCCTGACGTCAGTCCAC
>NW_020868781.1:2500-5000 GCF_003789085.1 Penaeus vannamei
ATATATATATATATATATATATATATATATACATATATATGTATAATTTATATACATATATATACACACATATGCGCTATGCGCTATCCGAGTGCTTCCAATCTACTTATTTGCAAATTTACGTACATTTGTACATATCCATATGTGTATCTATATGTAGCCTTATATCTATCTATCTGTCTATCTATCTAAATATCAATCCAATCATGTTTATACCACCTATCCACGCAAATGCCTCCACATCATTTCTCACAGTCACCCGTCCACAAACCGCGTTATTTTCCAGTGGATTTTCCGTTCCGGTGCTTATCTTCCCGGCTCTCGCGCCTTCCTCTGGCCTTCCGCGGGAGTATTCGCGCCGCCTGTCCTGCCTGGAGATCGGGATGAACTGCAGGTGCGGCTCGTTGCTCCGTCGGGAAGGACTCGGCAAATGGATAGGTTTTCGGGTGTGTGTTTGTGTACGAGGAAGGGGAAAGCCTTGGGGTTTAGAAAGGCGTTTGTCTGTGTTTGTTTTTTTGAGGTTGTAGCTGGGCATAAGAAAGGAAGTACTATGTTTGTTATCATTTATGGAATTGTTGTCACTAATGATGTGGTCATTGATATTCTTAAAATAATTTCAAGCGACAATACCTCCATTAATTTAACTATTCTCATTATCATCATGATCATTATTATTGTTATTTTTATTATGATTACAGTTATTACTATCATCATTATTGTTATCATTGCTATTATCATCATTATTATCATCACCATTATTGATGTTATTATCATTATCATCATTATTATTATTTTTACTATTATCAACATCATTATTATGAATATTGTTATTATCATTATTACTATTATCATTATTAATAGCATTACTGTTACTAATATTATCATCATGATCATTATTACAGTCATTATTATTGTTATCATCGTTATCACCAACTGCAATCATTATTATGATCAGCATTGTATCATCATTAATATGATCCTCCCCATTTCCCTTTTTTCTCCACCTTTCTCTTTAGTTCTATCTCCTTCTAATCTTTTAAAATCATTTTCTTCCTCCTCCTTCTTTATCCACCTTTTCCCCTGTATCCGTTTCCTTTGAGTCTTTCCCGCATCTTCGACTTCGTTTTCTCTCCTTCTTTCTCTCTTCCTTTTTTTCTGTTTCTCCTCTACTTCCTCCTTCTCATTCTCCTGCCATTTCCTTTTCCATCGCCTTCTAATTATTATCCTTCTCCTTTTTCTCTTCCTCTTCCTTCTTCTAATTTTCAATCCCCTCCTCTTACTTCCTTCCTACTTCTCTTTCTCCTCCATTTCCTCCTACTCCTCCTTCTCTTTGTCACACTCTCCTCTCCTTCCTTCTTCCCCTCCTCTTCCTTCTTATTCTCCTTCCCTTCCTTCTCCTCCTCCTCACACTCCTTTACTTCCTCCTCCTCCTCCTCCTTCTTTTTCTCTTTCTTCCTCCCTCCCTCTGTCTTACTGTCTCTCTTTCATACTTACTTTCTCTCTCTTCTTCTTCTTCTTCTATCTCCTCATTCACTATCTACCTCTCTTTACCATTCGTTTTCTCCCTTTGATTCTGTTCCGGCCGCTTCTCTTTCTCCCTTTCCTTCGTCTCTTCTTTGTTTTTTCTTTCATTCTACTCCTTTCCCCATCCTTTATTTTCCTCTCTTCCTTGCCTCCTTCATCCCCTCCTCCGTTCATTTCCTGTTTCTTCTTGCCTATTTTCCTTCTTCATCCCCTCTCCTTCCTGCCCTTTCTTGTTCCTCTTCATCTCCCCCTCCTTCCCTACCCTTCCTTTTTTCTTTCCTACATTCCCTCTCCTCCTTCCCCTTCTCCGTTTCTCTTCCTCCTCTCCCCTCCTCCATTTCTCTTCCTCCTCTCCCTTCCTTTCTCTTTTTCCTTCCCCATTTCTCTTCCTTCTTTCCCCTTCCATCCTACCTTCTCCCTTTCTCTTCTTCCTCTCTCTCCCCTTCCCCTTCTTTTCTCCTTCACATGTTTCCTCCTCTCCCTCTCCTTCCTCCTTCCCCCTCCCCTCCCTCTTTCACCATTTCTCTTTCCCCCCTCTTCCTCTCCCTCTCTCCTCCTTCATTCCCCACCCTCTTTTTCCATTTCTATTCCTCCTTTCCCTCCTCCCTCCTCCATTTCTCTTCCTTCTTTCCCCTCCTCCCTCCTTCTCCATTTCTCTTCCTTTCCCCTCCCTCTTTCTCCATTTCCCCCCTCTTTTCCTCCATTTCTCCTCTCCCCTTCTCCATTTCTCTTCCTTATCTCCCCTACTCCCACCTGATGCCTCTTCCTCCTTCCCTCCTCCCTCCTTCTCCATTTCTCTTCCTCCTCTCCCCCTCCTCCCTCTTTCTCCATTTCTCTTCCTTCTTTCCCTCCTCCTCCTCCTTTCCTCCATTTCTCCTCCCTCTCTCCATTTCTCCCCTCCCTCCTTCTCCATTTCTCTTCCTCATTTTCCCCCCTCCTTTCCTCCATCTCTCTTCCTTCTTTCCTCCATCTCTCC
>NW_020868781.1:20000-27500 GCF_003789085.1 Penaeus vannamei
ATTATTACTATCATTAATTATTATCAATTAATTACTATCATTTATCATATCATTATTCACTTGTTATTGTTTCTGTTATCCTTATCAGTATTATCAATATAATCATTATCATCATTATTTTCATTATCATTATTTTCATTGTCAATATTACCATTGTTAAAATCATAATTCTTATTACTCTTTTATATAATTATCACCACTACCACTATCATCATCATCATTTATTATTATAATCATCATTATCAAACTTATTATTATCATTATAATTTTGATAGTAAAAATACCCATAACATTGACAATCCATCTCGATAGTAAAAATATCCAGATAATCTGTTTTCGTCTTTTTAATTACTCTCGTATAGTTTTAGTAGGTAAGGGACACTCACAGACACTTCGTCCTCCTCGTTTAATATCCTCCCACAGACCTCTGCGATGAATATCGCGCGTAGCTTGCTGGACCCTCAGGGCATGCGTGTGGGGGGGACGGCGGCGCTGCCAAGCTGCAAGAAGAGGCGACCGGTTCACGGTGACCCTCCAGGATGTGGCTTGGTAGAGCTTTTGTTTGTTTGTTATTTATACGTTTGTTATTAGTTTAGTGTGCCTCTCTCTCTCTCTCTCTCTCTCTCATTCATTTCTATATTTGATCTATTCCCTTCTCTCTCTGTATGTGCGCCTCTTTCTGCAGGGAGGGAAGAAGCGGTCTAAGTTTCATGCATTATTTTATGACTAATAGGATTTGTTGGTGTCAGATCTATGGCCCATCGCTTGTGAATCTGATCCGAAATTTTAAATAATAGGAATAATAGATAACATAAATCTACCACAGCTTTTGTTTCATCAACATTACCCTTTTTCTTCCAATCATTTTCAGCGTTCTTAAACTTAGTAGTAAGCATCGGAGCCAGTCCTTTGGCCGGAACCCTGGGAGAACTCGTGGGGCCTTTTCCGTCTCCTGTTCCTGGCGACGTGCCCCGTGCCCGGTTTATGGCTCATACTAGCATACACGCCATGGCTCCCTCTGCTGTGCGTGTGCCGAGCTGCACCTGGCGGTCAGCACAATCCGTTCTTTGCCACGATGGTACAAACCGCTGATCGCTGGCTGAGTTGTCCGGCCGTCAAGCTCGTGCCCGAAGTAAGGGCGTGTGTCCAACTGATTCCATTTGTTACAATGGATATTCTTTGCTGTAACATATTGTCCGTTTCATTTTGCTTCCAAATAACCCCAGCGTGCAAGGAATGTGGCCGGGGTTTACGCATCCACTGGCCAGATTGCGTAGACCTAACACGCTAATTGCTGCGCTTAGTACAGCATACGCATGCACGCACGCACCACACAACACACACACACACACACAGCACATATGCAACATCCGTTTATACTATATATAGTTTGGAATTACATGATCAACATTGCAAGGAGAATAGGTCACCATACCCCTACCTTTTCCAACCGCCGGGGACAGCGACCCACTCTTGTTGGGTCGCCAGGCCCTTGCAATATCATACTTGGTTCATTTCGAAATGTGGAGAAGCTGCCAGTATTGATCTGCTATATACATTTATATATATGATGGGATTCAGATATAACTTGGCAGTATTCAGTGATTTAGATTGTTTGTGAAATGAGGGGAATACTGACTGTGCCTCATATTGTCTGGGCTATAGGTTACCTATCAAACCTGCACGTGTTTGTCTTTGTACACTTGTTAAATTAACGGAAATTCTATAGCCAAGTAATGACCATTATCTGATTGGCCTAATGCAGGTATATTTCTGTTTTTCCTCCCCGACTTCAACATGATTTTTTAAACCTTTATTCAGTCTCCGTATTGGCTGGTGAGGAAGAAGTGGCTTTCCTGCACTCTCTCTTTCGCCTCACGGTTTCTTTTCTGCTCTCTCGTCTCTCCTCGTTTCTATCTCTCTCTACTCGGATCTCGTTGCTCTCTCTCATACGCTCTCTCTCGTGCTGCTATGGCTCTTCTGCGTCTTGCTCCTCTCCTCTCGATGCTTCTTCTTTTCTTTCGTCTTCTAGTCTTGCTGCTCTTCCTCTCGTCTTCGGCGTCATCTCGTCTGGTTATAGCTGGGATGCTTCTTGCGTGCTCTCTGCTTCTCTNTGCGAGAGATAGAAGACGGAAGAGTTAGTGAGCGGAGACGGAGAGAGAAAGTGTAGATACGAAGAGAGAGAGAAGAGTGGTGGTATGTGCCATGTTTTGACCGATCGAGTCTGTGTGCTGTTGTGTGGGGAAATTGTCGTCCCAATTTTTCCGTCCCCTCAATTTCTTGTGCAACTGTTTCAATAATGTCAGTTCTTTTCTCCTTTCCTGGTTATATGGGCCTGGTATTTTCTATTTGTTTTCTTTCACCTTGTGGTAACCCGGTATTTTAATTTGAACAAGCATTCCGTTCTTATTATATCTCTCGGCAGTTTCAGTGTATTCTGTGTACAAATTAAGTCTTTTATAAGGAAAAAAACGAAAGGTTCACACTCACAAACTATATATCACGTCTTGAATCACATCACCTAGAACAAACATCACCGAAATCAAAACACCCAACTTCCTCATAACCTTTCGATTCATCACCATTTTCTCTAAAAGTCAGTTCAACACCATTGACAATTCCTGGACGAAGAACACACTAAAGGATTGGCTCCTGACTTCGGGACCACCCGTGACGTTCATACTGATACCGTGGCCCGTTGATAACCTTCCCTCCAGGTTTGTCTTTAGTATATATATAAATATATTTGTATATTTCGTGCGTATATTGTAACTGATTTATATCTATTATATTATTCATATTATTATATCATTCATCTTTATCATATATTTTTTGTCTGAGCTCTCTCTCTCTCTCTCCTCCTCCTCTCTCTCTCATCTCTGTGCCATTCACATCCTATTTTCATACACTCGTCTCTCTCTCTCTCTCTCTCTCTCTCTCTCTCTCTCTTCTGCGCTACCTCAGAGGGCAACCAGGTTCATATTTCCGAGGTGTGTCTCTAATCGAAATCTCTCATCCATACCAATACGGCCCGCATTACTTATCAGGCAAACATATCAACAATTTAACACCACAGTGGTGAATATCAGCCAAGAAAGAAAAAAAATGAGAATTGGCGAATAATAGCGTTATATAGAGTTCATTGTCACAATCCTCTGATAGCGGAGCTTAGAAGAAAGGAAAAAAGAAAACATTATACTTTCTCTCGCGTACGTACCTTAAGATCGCCACAAGAAGTTAAAGTTCGTTTGGAACTTCCCATTAATGGAGAGAATTTATCGAGAGAGAGCCAGGAGAGAGAGGAGAAGAGAGCGCAGAGGACAATGAGAAGATATTTGGAAGGAAGAGCACATACTCGGCCCATCGAATACAACAGACTAAGTTGGCCCGGACTGATAACGGTCGACAAGAGAGACTGGAAGGACAGATTGATTACGAAAAGAAACGAAGGAACGAAGAGAAGTGAAGAGAGAGATGACAGTGAAGGAGACCGAGGGAAAAGAGGGACCGGTGGACTCGACGAGGAGAATGCGGAAGACTGAGAGAGAGAGGGAGAGAGGCAGAGAGTAGACCATCGAACGAAATCGGATGACGAAGATGTTATCCTAGTTCGTGTTTTCCCCCGAGATCCCCCCCTTTTTGTCCCTTCCCCTGACCCACCCCCCGTCCTGACGCCTCAGCTAACGGATGCAAGCCGATGTGCGGACCGCCACTCCGCCCCCTTCGGCGGGTGGAGACCATGCGCGCATCGCGCGCTCGATCATCCTACCACCCTGACCAAAAAGAAATAAATATCCGGCGCCAGACCGCGGTATAAAAAGAAAGAAATACCGATGGAATTATATTGACGGTAAGGAAGAGGAGAAAACCTCGACTTCACAGACGACAAGAGAGACCCCAGATGAGGACGAGAGAGAGATGATGGAGACAACCAGACAGACAGAGGAAAAGACTGGCCCTATGAGTCTAGAGTGAGGTTGCAAGTCTGGATTCTAAATTAGTCGTTTTTTCTTCTCTTTCTTCTATCTCCCTCTCCTCTCTCTCTTCTTCTCTCTTTCTCTCTCTCTCTTCTCTGCCTCTCCCTCTCCCTCTCTCTCTCCTCTTCTCTCTTCTCTCCTCTCTCTCTCTCTCCTTCCTCTCACTCTCCTTCCTCGCTCTCTCCCGCTCCTCACTCGCTCTTCTCCCTCTCTTTCGCTTTCTCGCCCTCTCCCTCTTCTCTTCCTTCGCTCTCTCGCCTCTCTCTCCTTTCGGCTAGTGATCCTAAAGCCCTGGAGAGAAAACCTGGAAAAAAAAAAGGAAAAAAAAAAAAAACACAGCGTAATTGAAAAAAAAGAAAAAAAGACAAAGAAAATAGGAAAAAATAGATAGAAGAAATAAGCTCATGTCTACTGGAAGGCTCGAGTGACCGAAGCAGGCGAGCGGTACGGGCCAGACGGCGGCGACGGGGCAATGGCGCCTCGTCCTCAGGAACTCGTTTCGTTCAAATTCCAACAACTTGATTTATGCGATTCTTCGTCAGCAGATACGCTGGATTACGATAGATGTCCCTGGTATTTCCGCGACGTACGAAAAGCTACAGTTTGATGAAGTGATTATGGATTCTCTAAAAAAAGAATTATAAGTAGTTAATGGCCATAACAAGTCATTATCGGTGTTGGTTAGAATACCAAAAATCACCTTTTTTCGTTTTAATTCAACAAAAGGTAATGAATGTATAGATTCAGCAGTGTTATTGGATTCAAGTCTCGTCTATTGATTTATATTGGGTTTTGAGAATCATTTCAGACACAGTACAGTACAGAGTGTTTCAGGATTGTTTTTCTTATCGTTAAGAACCCTGTGGTGAGGAATGTTGTAATTTGGTGTCTAAATGTATGTATGAGAATTTATGTGTGTATAGATAGACATTAGATAGATAAATAAATACATTAAGATATAAGTAAACTAATGTATATAGGAATAAATCTCTCTTATACACACACATACATACTTATATATATATATATATATATTATATATATATATATATATATATATATATATATATAATATAGATAGATAGATAGATAGATAGATATAGATATATATATGTATAGATATATATATATGTATGTGTGTGTGTGTGTGTTGTGGGTGTGTATACATTATATATATATAATATATATACACACATTATATATTACATATGTGTGTGTGTGTATGTATATACGTGTATATCTATATATATGCATATATACATACATATATGTATGTATACACACGCACACACACACACATACACACGCATACACACACACACACACACACACACACACACACACACACACACACACAACACACACACAACACACATACACACACACACACCACCCCCCCTCACACACACACACACACACACACACACACGCAGTATATGTGTCGTGTAGTGTGTCGTGTGTGCTGTGGTCGTCGTGTGTGCTCGACAGTAAAAAAAAAAAAATTAAAGTTAGTAGAAAAACTAATACATGATGTGTGAAAAACAAAAAATAAAAAAAAAAAATAACATATAATTTAGAATGTGTGTAGTGTGTATAAAATTAAATAAACCAACATAACCCCATAAATCCACGGTTACGTCCTCAACACCACAATTCCTCCCAACCAACCTGTGGTGTGTGTTCGTGCTATAGTAGACAGGCAAAAGGGTGTAGACGGACAGACACACCTAACACAGACATGGAGGACAGACAGACAAGAAAGAGACATAGCAATAGGAGGTATGGAGAGAGAGCTAGGCTCTCATTAATATAACTCGGCAATTAAAGGTCCTGAACAATCCCTTCATTAACACGAAATAACGTGACGCATTCTAATCCAATAGATACTAACACCTTCCCATACTAGAATGACCACCTACACCGATAAAACCCCTCCCCCCCCCAACAGCACCAATTGACATCAAGCATGACTTATAAAGTATCCAAGAAAGTATCCACTAACCAAAAAAATAATATAAAACCTGATACACATCAACACCACACCACTCAAAAAACAATGGCATTACCATATATTACAAACTTAAATTATACAAAACATACGCCCGCATTCAACATTACCCGCCCAAAAGGAGCCTGAAAAAAAATCACGTGACCCGCACAGAAAACGTAAACAACATGGCGCTTCGGGAACTACCGGACTCGGCGCAGTCCTACACACCGACGCTCTTTCGAATTATGGACTATGACTTGCAGTTTTGAGTCCGGCGTTGTTTAGTCCTGGTTTTCACATACACACTGCACGATTACTCCTCTCGCTCTTGTAACTCCCACTCCTCAATGATTTATTGTGGTGTTGTTAGAGCTTCGTTCGAAAGCTCGACGCCCTTTGTTTTGTTTTGTTTTTTAACTTCGTTGTTACGCTCGTAGTCTTTTGATTGAATTCGTGTTTTCAGGTTTGGTATTTTTTGTCGAGTTGTCTGTCTGTGGGCGCGTTGTTGATTTTTGGGGAGAAGTAATGGTGAAAATGGGAAAAGGAGACAGAGGTTTAGGTGTTCAACCCGAGAACAAGGTCGGGGCAGGACAGTGGTATGCCTCGCATCGATAGGTGACATATTCTCCCAGGGAGGCATAGGGGAATGAACCTCCGAGACAGCCTTGAATGCAGCCATAGGTTCCTGGTCCTGGGCGCAGAGTTAGCATTGCCAAGGCCACTCCGCTGTGTACTTTTACTTCAAGGCTGCTGCGATATTTAGATTGCTTTTGCTTCCTTCTTTCATTGAATTTGGTATTTTACTGCATTAATATAGTTACGAATTATAAAATCTCCTTCCCTGTGCAGTAAACTATAGCAATAGACTACAAACTACCCTTCTCTTCCCTCCCTTCCTTCTCTTTATATCTCGTCTGTCTCTCCCTCTCCCCCCCCGCTCTCCCTCTCCCATCATTCCCCCTCCACCCCCTCACCCCCTATCAACCTCCCCCTCCCTCCTCTTCTTCTCTCTCTCTCTCCCTCTCCCTCTCCTTCTCTCTCTCTCTTTCTCTCCTCTCTCTCTCTCTCTCTCTCATCTCTCTCTCTCTCTCTTCTCCTCCTATCTAAGTCTCTCCGATCTCCATCTATCTATCTCTTCTCATCTCTCTCTCTCTCTCTCTCTCTCTCTCTCTCTCTCTTCTCCTCTCTCTCTCTCTCTCTCCCTCTCCCCCCTCCCTCCTCCCTCACCCTCTACCAACCTCTCTCCCTTTCTCTCTCCCTCCCCTTCTCTGTCTCATTCCTTCTGCTATTCCGTAAACCTTCACTTCTCTGTCTGTCTCTCCCTCCCCCCCCTCTCTCTCATTCCCCCTCCACCCCTCCCTCACCCCCTATCAACCTCTCCCTCTCTTCTCTCCCCTCTCCTCTCTCCCTCTCTCTTCTCTCTCTCTCTCTCTCTCTCTCTCTCTCTCTCTCTCTCTCTCTCTCTCTCTCTCTCTCTCTCTCTCTCTCTCTCTCTCTCTCTCATTCCCCCTCCCCTCCCCTCTCCTCTCTACC
>NW_020868781.1:42500-55000 GCF_003789085.1 Penaeus vannamei
TAGGATTTTACCAGGTGTTTTGTCAGTGTAGCTTCCTCGATGTGCTTTTCCGAAATTCCATCTTGTCTCTGGAAGTATTTTCATAATAGGTATCCATTTTTCTATTGTATTGAGGTCTACTGTTGCTTTTTGGATAAAATTTTGTTGGAGCGTTATATTATTTACACATACATGTAACGCCACTACACCAGTATATGCCTTGAAATATGTACACAAGGCCATTCTACCATTTTGGACGATACAGGGGTGTGAAGTCAGATTCTTGGCATTAAGGGGGATAAATGATTAAGAATATTTATGAGTTGCTCTTTCATTGTTAGCTGAGTTCCAGTGGGAAAGTTCTGACGCTACAACTACGATAATATATCTTCGGTGCTAGGTGGTGTCATAATATCTTTGAAAGGAGTTTTTGTATGATTTGTGATTCACACTTTTTTTTTTCTAAATCCTTTGTAGATGAATTGGGTGACATTTTGTAGGCAAATTTGAGATGAATCAGTCTTCACAATTGAGTATATGAATTATAAGGTAAAAAAAAATTGATGAAGAAAATTGTAGGCTGTAAATCTGATTTGACTAATTCCTTGTTTATGTTGAGGCAATGAACCTCTATATCAAACCTGTAAGACTACGTATCGGTAGTCTATCCTAAAGATGTTATATTATACATTTTAAAATCTTGTGTATCCCTTTCGTGTCGTTTCTGGCTTCGATATTTCGGGATAAATACTTATATGTTTCTCACTTTGTATAGGATCCGAAGGGATTTTACTATAAGTGCTTAAAACGAACGTAACGTGGAAAACAATGGAATAAGAAGACACTATATGCATAATTCGGTCAATTATAAACGGATTTAGATCGTAAATTATAGAAAACGAATTGCACCGGCCGCGGCAGAAATTATCATTTTTAGGGTAACTAGTAAAAATAAACTCAAACTATTATTATTACTACTATTTCTCCGTATGAAAATAAAATTTATCTATATATAAATATATCTAAGCTGCGCTTTTATCCTATCCTTGAGGTTTCAACTTTTTGTTCGTCGAGCTGGTATCACAGTGTTATCACGCTGATAAGCATCCTGCCGTCACTAACTTTTAATTTATGTTGATCGTTGCAGGTAGACATACCTTTTACAAATTGTTCGTTAACACAAGTACTAAGAAGCGTTGTGTCCCGCGATGGCGGTTTTGGGAGCCATAGGATGTTGGCTACATGTGGTAGCCTTGTTCCATGGGCAGATTCACAGCCTGGAGGTGCTGAGGCGCCATTTGCTATACTTTATTAGTCATTTTGTGTTCTGATAATGGCCGCCGGTTCATGCTCCCTCGTCTTGTGAAGACCACGTACCAGTTGTTACGTTTTATAATCAATCCACGATACAACCCTAGAGTTAGATCTGGCCAGGGTATCCATGATTTCTTGTACCACTCTATTTGCACATTGCAGCAGATTGGCTTTCCTTTTTTCTGTCATTTTGAGGAAAACACCAACAAGTAGCACTAGAGCCGGGTGCTCCGAGAGAAAGAATAGGCCTAGCGCAGTCAGTTCCACTTTCCATCTTCAAAAATTTCATCTTGTCGACACAGTGCAGGAGTGATTAAGATATTTTTGTTCCTTTGCGAGTTCTGATCGAGAGGCAGAAAAGGGGCTGGGATAAAAGTGCGCCCCGTTAGTGGAAACACGAATTCTTCTGAGTGTATGCTGTGTCTATGTACTAGTAAAAAGATACAAGAAAATCATTCTCTTCAGCCATGATTCACAGTGGTGTGAGTAGCATATTTTAGTTATTTTTTTTATTGCTGTACGTTGTTTGATATCTTGTATTTATCTTACAGACATCATATTTTTGTGTTTGGGTTATTTTTGTGAGATATTTTGAATCTGTAGGATTTTATACAAAAATTATACGTACATATGTTTTGCAATTATATTTCTCCTTAAAGCATAAGTATAAGACGTTTATAAAGACGTACTCTTATCGATCAAGAGGACTCTCTCTCTCTCTCTCTCTCTTCTCTTCTCTCTCTCTCTCTCTCCTCTCTCTCTCTCTCTCTTCTCTCTCTCTCTCTCTCTCTCTTCTCTCTCTCCCCCTCTCCTCCCTCCCTCCTCCTCTCCTCCTCCTTTCTCTCTCTCTCTCTCTCTCTCTCTCTCTCTCTTCTCTCTTCTCTCTCCTCTCTCTCCTCTCTCTCTCTCTTCTCTCTCTCTCTCTTACACACACGCAACCCCCCCCCACACACACACATTATTACACTTCTATTCCAATCTATCAGTAGGAAACGTGGTGATTAAATTGCAGATATGAATGACAAGGATAATGATGAAATAAGGATGATGGTAGTGTTATGATAATGACGAAGAAAAGATAATATTGACGATGATAATGATGATGATGGGTGGTGGTGGTGATTTTAATGATGATGGTGACTTTAACGATGATAATATTGATAATGATACAGTAATAATATAGTTATTATTATATTGATATTAACAACAGCAACAATGACAATAATAGTAATGGTGAAAATGATGATGGTCATGTTGATAATAACAATAGTAATAATAATAATGATAATGACAATTGTAAGAATAAGTTGTAGTAATAATGAAATGATAAAGCGGTAATAATGATGCTGATAATGATTATAATGATAATGATTGATAATAATAGTACTGATAAGAAAGATAACTGTAATGATAATGATAATGAAAATAGTCATACCAACAACTGATAATAATGATAGTAATTATGAAAAAAATGATGATACTGATGATGATGATAATAACAATGATAATAATAATCATTTATAAATGTTGCTGTCATTATCATTATCATAATTATTATCATTATCATTATTATCAGTATTATTATCATTCATTATTATCATTATTGTCATTATTATTACTGTTAATATCAGTGGTATTATTGTTATTGTTATTATTATTATTATTATTATTATTATTATTATTATTATTATTATTATTATTATTTTTTATATCATTATTATTGTTGTTGTTGCTGTTGTTGTTTTCATTATTATGATAAATAATATAATCATTGATAATTATATGTATTGATATTATTGGTAGTATTAATAGCACTAATATCATTATCATTATTGTTATTATTATTATTATATGATTTTATTATTATCATCTTTATTATTATCTTAATTGTTTTTCATCGTTTTTATCATTATCGCAATCTTTATCCTTATTTTTAGCAGCAGTAGTAGTGATACTACTATGAATTAAACACTGCAATACAAATCAACAGGCCATGCGCATCTCGGCCTTCACTTGTTTGTTTTTACATGTTCAACGACGTTCAGACGAATGCGCACGGGCTTAGCAGCTCTTCATTAAAAATTAATCTCTGGAAGACTGAAAGCAAAACATTGAGGTGATCTACAAGTGTTTTATTAGTTATATAAGAGTAGAGAGACGATATTACCGATACATTTATGGATGATTCCCATTGTAAAAGTGTAAAAGGAAATGAAATGTGAATGAAACGTTTACAGGTAATGCAAGCATTGTGGTTTTGCCTTCATTAATGCTGTCGTGAGGAGTTTTTGCTAATTACGACATTGATTTGTATAGTCAACGTTTTTTTTACGATTTTAGAAATAATATTTGAAGTATATGAATTTTTCTCGTGCAAGAGATTCTGTGTTGATAATGAAAGTGATTCACATGCAACGTGGTCCTCGGCTTAAAAATGACTATATATATAAACCCGTTATCTATTTTGGGTTATGAATATGCTATACATAAAATTAGTGTCACATGATAGATATTCTTGATTAAATCAGATGTTTGATTACGAATCTGTATGAAAATCATGACATGTGATATGCACAGTACAGCAGGTGGTAGGTCTGCAGGAGGACTGATAACATGATTTTCATATACAGTGAAGTGTAATGTTGACAGATTTAGAAAAGGTATGAATGAGAATGAATATCACTGAATATCCTTAGAACACAAGAGATATATTTAACCAGTTTTGAATATATCTATATTAGAAATACATGTATTTCCGATGAAGATATATTTGAAACTGGTTAAATACATCTCTTGTATTATGAAGATATTCACAAGGCAAGAGCTTGATGTGATATAAATGAATTGGGTGTTGATTTCTGCAGTAATTTTTTTTTTTTTGTTTAGCAACCTCAGCCTCCCTTCTCATCCAGGAACTACTGGTGGGATTCTGGATAAAGGCGCGATTCAATTCTGGCTGTAAGAGCAGCTATCTGAATTGTATCATGTCACTTTGGTGTGAAATCTGGGGACAGAGGGGAGCTAGTGATAACACGACCGAGAGTGTGCTTTTCCTCAGGTGTCTCTAGGTTTTCTAGGATGCAATTTCAAAGTAATTTCTGTAATTCACTTAAAGAAATTATCATTACATATAAAGTCAACAAAAGTTATAATAGAGATTTTATATAAAATAGTTAATGATCACAAAATTCAAATTATATGCCATGAAACACAAAACTATGGTGAAACAGGGAATAAGTCTTTGTGCTCCATGTTGTTCAAAGGAGAAATACTATGGGCAGTGTTATTCAAGCTAGAGGCATGTGCGATCTAATACGGAGGTGCTTTTCGAAGTTAAAACACCACTTCTGGCTGGGCAGTCAGACACAAGTCAGGTCCTAGACAAACACGAGACAAGATGAACTGCACCTTAAGGGAGAAACAAAATGTATGATATATGTTTGATTTCTGACAGGAGTAAAATCAGATTGTAGATGTTACAATCTGATGTGGCATGCCTAATGCACAGTTCTTACAGTTGCATCCTCTTCTCACTGTGCTACAAACATCCTCCACCAATATTCAGAGGAATCATATATAAAAGCCTCTGGGCTTTCTGAGAGTGCCACTATGCTGTACATTATTATCCTTCAAAATGGGCTGGATGTGACATTATGGTGTACATCTGTGTTCTAGTGATTGAACATTAGCTGGTTAACCTGTGCCATAAATAGATGGATGAGGATTGTGCCAATCTTTCTGTTAGCATGAAGGCTGTCATGAACTTGCTTGGGAAAGGATATGAGCTGCACTGCCTGCTACTCCTATTCCATTACCGTTTGTTTCCACCAGTCCAACCAAAATACATGTCTAGGGATATGAATGTCATTTTGTTGCTGTGGTATGGACTATCACACTCCCATTGGTGAGCAAGAAGCTTGTCACCATACTATCCACATCAGTGAGGTTGTCCCCTATTAGGCAGCTATATAAGTTATTTGGGTTTAACTTTGTGTAGTGGTGATTACAACATGGATATGAATTAAGTAGATGTTAGTGACCTACTCAATGAACCTATATGGTCCATAAAGCTTTCAGGAGCATGATGACAGTTTTGTGGTTCAGATGGTCCTATTCTGATTTTCTCATACAGTAGTGGAGAGTTGAAGAAACTAAATTGGCTGCCACACTTTGCACTAGGAGCTGTCATTGGTGTGGGTCTGTGGGATGGTAGAGGAACACATCATGTGTCAGTGCTGTAGTATGCCTCTGTATCCTACGAAGTGCTTCAAATGCTTTCATAATCAGAAAAAGGAGTAGGAAAATAGGAAAATTAAATGGAGAAGGAGAAGTTATGATTGCTGCATTTTTTTCTCTCATTATTTTTTAAGAAATAAAATCACAAATATGCAAAGGTTTCTAAGAAAACAATAGCAAATCATTTTTAAAATGTAATGTGACTACAGATGCATCTTGATGTAAAATTTACAACATTTATCATCATACAAAAGCTATAGGAATGAGGTGGGTGAAAGGACTCTGAGATTTGGCACACTCACTCGCACCAACCAGTATCCAGGCNATGTATAAAGTATATATATATATATAGTTATATATATATACACATTATATATATAGTTTATATATATAGTATATATAATGTATATATATCGGAATAAATAAATATGTGATGATATACTGATATGATAATACGTATAGTATTTCATACAGTAGTATATATATTAGGCGGAATATAATACTACTATATATTATGAAGAGGCTATAGTATAATCGTATTTTTTTAATGTATACTATTTAGATTCTTTTCATATACATTGATTATATTATATAGTTAATAGTATATTAATATTGAGTACTATATATATATACTAGTATATGCGAGTGTGATATATAAGTTATACTATATATGTAATATACCTTTTGTGTATATGTATTATAGATTCTACACAGCACCACACACACGACCACACACACACAGGACGCGGACCGCACAGCACAAGTTCACACACACACAACTGCACGTAGTGAATCACAACATACACGACCAGGGCAGTGCAACACACAGATATAATAGTGATCATAAATATAGTAAATATATATATATATATATAATATATATATATAATTATATATAGTATAATATATATATTATATATATATACTATATATAGATTTCATATGTATTATGTACACGCGATTGTTAATCTTTTATTTTTTGTCTGTTACTGAGTCTATTGTCTTTGCATACCTTCTCTTGGGCTTTATTTCCCTCTTGTGTGCGCGTGTGCGTGGTCTATATGGCATCTGAATGGGACTCAGAAACGTACATAGAATATATACATTGTGTCAATTTATTACCTACGCTAGCATATGTATGGGTAATCGTGTGTTTGTACGCTCGCTTATGTATTGATATGAAAGCGTATTTGAGTTTATCATTGTTTTATCATAATATTCGTAAAGCTAAAAATCATATTGGGAAATGGTTTAAAAGGTAAAGGCGGAATATTCCGTCATGCTCGCCAACTCGTATATATATATAAAAGCAATTCTTCATTAAGATAATTGCAGTAATGAAAAACATGAATTGAAAAACTATCATCACAGTATGAATTATAATGATGCAGCCGTGAAATTTGAAAAGTAAGTTAAAATGTAAAATACAATAAGTGAAAATTAATGCAATTCAATATTCATAACAGTAATTACAAAAACAAAAACATGAGAATATTAATCTTATTAACTCTACTAATACTATAAGTCATCTCTCGTTAAGAGAAAACAGGCTAAATATAACATAAAAATGGAAATCGTAATTCCAGCAATGCTTATGGTGGCGGCGGGGATGGAAATATGTTGATGATGTTTGTCATTTTGTCTCTTTTTGATAATACGAATTAAGCAATGCTTAAATAACCCATATAATCCTGGAACAATGATGCTTATCATATAGAACTATTATATTATAATCACAATATATATATAATACTTGTATATCATATATATATATATATAATCCTATTACTACACTATCTATCAACGGGTCACCCGTACTACTACTACCCTCATCACTATCTCTCACTACTCACCCACTATCACCATCACCTACCTACCTCACTCACCCCCCCTCACCCCTGCTCATATACTCACCTATATACTATCACTACCTACTACTCACCTACTAATACGTCACTCTCCACTCACTATCACCCTCACTCACTACCTCACCTACCTCTATACCCCTCACTCACTCACCTCACTGCTCTGTGTCGCCTGCCTGTCGTGTCGCCACGTCGTGTCGCTCGTGTGTCACTACCATCACTAACCCCTACCCTCACCCCACCTACACCCCCCTCACCCTACTACCCCACTACACTCACCTACCTCACCTCACCTCACTTCACACTCACTCACCCTACTCATCACACTCATAACCTACTCACCTCACTCTCACTACTACCTCGTGCTGAGTGTATGCTGCTGCTCGCTGTCGTGTCGCTCGTAGCCATCAGCACACCACCACCTCGCACCACACACACACACACACCAAGCCCAATATATATACCTATATACCCTACCTACCCCACCCACTACCTACCTCCACCTACTACCTCACCTCACTCATCACCTACTCCACCTACCCACCACCTACCCCTCCCTACTACCCCTCACCTACTACCCTACCCCTCTCACCTCCGTATATGATGTATATATAAGCATTATATATATGTATATATCTACTACCCCTCCCTCACACTCTCATCATCACTTTCATCACTGTCATCATACCCACCCACCCACACTACTCATAGACACACACTACCACACACTCATCATCCACACTACTCACTCTCAACTCCTACTACCCTCACCTCACCCCTACCTACCTCACCTACCTCCTCTCACCTACCTCACTACCTCACCTCACTCATACTCACCCTCACACTCATACTCACCTCCCCTACGCCCTACCCCCCTCGCACCCCACACACTCACCAGACACACAACACCACGACACATATATACACAACCCACATATATAAACGTACAAACACCACACACACACCACACTACCTATACTACTACTAACACACCATCAACATATATATCATACCGTACAAACACACGAAACACCGCACATACTGAATCATCATACGATACTCGTGTGTCTATGTTATTCATATATACGAATACACAGGATATCGGAATCAAAACTCAAAATTTATTCTAGCGAAACGCAGAACTCCATATTGCAATAACGATCTTATATTCATAATTCAGCGTCCCTATTTTATTGACGTGATGCTACCACTTTTACCATGTATCAATAAAATCAATGACATAAATAACCTAAATTTTCTTGAAAATCGCCATTCAGTTGATACAAAAAATAACATTAATAAATAAATGACAATCGACCGGCGTATAAGAGTTCTTCGGGTTCTCTCGCCCGTATATGGTTCAGAAACGTACATTGTATTTTCGTATATTTTCAAGCTGCATTAGTGTCTGCGTGTTGCAACTACTACTACTACTACCCTGTTCTTGGTCGCCTCACTTTGATAGTAACCAGACATTTGTGGCCTTTTGCACCATTTGCCCAGAGTGGCACCCTCGAGCCGCGCCCCTTCCCTCTGATTGGTCTACGGGAAACCTAAGCATCGAGTTCATTGGCTTATTTGGTTTCGGACATGCGCAGTACGGACCAATGAGCGCGTCGGTGGCGGGTTTGCTTTCTCGCCTGCTGCCGGGCTGGGCTGAGCGTGGAAGCCGTCAGTCGTTACTTTGGCGCTGCCTATTTAGAGTTCATTGTGGTTTGATTTAGTAAAGTGAAGGGGCTTCACCTCGGCATCTACTGGCCGTGGGCATACCCTTTGCCATGACGGAAACAATTAAAGGTGAGCCTTTGAAATGTGCTAGTTATTTTTTTTTACCATTAGTAGGAGAAATATGAAAAGATTTTACGCATGAGATTAGCAAACTTCATTAGCGGCCTAGAATTGGCGCAGCGTTTCTACAAAGGCATCGCACGTGCTTTTAGCTCCTACCTGGGCTTCCAGAACACAGTGTCATTCATATATTAGCAGTCATGACACGGCCAAGGAGAGGGAAGATGCTACGCACATTTGAAAGTTTACGACGAAAATAAACCCGCCGAAGTTCCTGCAAAATTAACGTTAATCGCCGCGCACCCCACATCGTCGTTGCCTCGGCCTAATCAGTTGTCAGTGCGCCCCCTTACCCCTGCTCGCGCGCCGTGCGCGGCTTCGCTGCACCTAAACATAAGAATACATGCATAGAGCTATTCAACTTGATTTCTTGTACCCCGGCTAGTGGGCAGCAGACCATCGCAGTGAGGCCAAGAGCAAGAAAATAAACACGAATCGCCGCAAGTGTTTTGATTAATAAACAACGCTGCCTAATTTCACGCAGCAGCGACCGCCACTGTCAGGAGCTGTATCCAAACCGGTGAATATGTTACATTATTTTTTCTTTTGTTTTGGATATGACTGGTACTTACGCAAGTGCTTAGGCTAATTATGCAAATGAGATTTTCTTTCTCGCTCGTGATCTTACCTGCGCAGACTTTACCATGCCCTGTAGCTTTGTGCACGGTAAATGTGAAATTATGATAGTGATGACAGGACAGGCTGACCGTTAACGTTCTGGGAATATGGTATAGACCGCCTTATCTCGTGAATCAATATTAGGGCAGACCGTACGGCCAGTAAATAAATGCTGCGGTTAAAAGTATTTTGTGATGGTAAAATAAAAGACTGTCCAGTAGCCAGTGTAAATTCTAAAAACTCTTGAGGGTAGACAAGAAATATTAAGGTTTCGCACTTGTACAGAGGTATAGGTAGAGGCGCTTGTTATCCTTCATTGCCCAGTCTAATGTAACAGTTGGAATTCTGTTAGTGTCAGTCAGTGTAGATTTTCGAAGGGGGAAATATATTCAGCCCTAAACTGTAAGGCCAAAACTGTAGATATAACCAAAGGTAGGCCGTTAGGACAACTACTGATGACTGTACATCAATTTAACATACTGACTGAAGAATATCGCTGCATTTTCGGTAAATAATGTTGATACTAAACCTCAATGTATACTTAATGTAAGTGCATGTATACAGAAATAATGGTAGTAGTCTGATGTATTAAGGATTGGTTTCATATGCTAATCAAGTGGCCTGCGATTACTAAATGTGTTATTAGAGTATTAATCTTATTATGAGTATTTCTTATAACTGCATTTTGTACTAATTACTATTATTATTGATTACTCATTATTATTGTTATTATATCCTTCTTCCTCTTCTTATTATTATCATTACTATTATCATAACATCATAATAATCTATATTTATTGTATTTATTAGATTACTTCTGTCTGTTTGTTATTGTTTATTTGTACTGATTATAAACCATTAGTAGTCAATATTATCTTAATCAGTACTTTTATCATTAGCATTATTGTTATCATTCTTTCCATTGTTGCTCTTATTATTATTATTATTATTATTATTATTATTATTATTATTATTATTATTATTATTATTATTACTATTATTATTATTATTATTATTATTATTATTATTATTATTATTATCATTGCTATTATTATTATTGTTATCATGATATTATTGTTATTATTATTGTTATTATCCTTGTTATTATTATTGTTATCATTATTATCATCATCATCATCATTATCATTACAGTTATTATTATTATTATTGTTATCATTATTTATTATTATCATTATCAGTATTGATATTATCATCATCATCATTATCTTATTCATTAGTATCCTATTTTGTTGTTGTTGATGAGAATAATGACAATGTTGATAATATGACGATGTCAGTAATGATAATAATATTGAGATATATAATAATAATAATAATTGTAATAGTGTTGATAATGATAATAATTATGATGATAATATTAATAATAATAATAACTATAACGATAATGAAATGATGATAATGATAAAATCAATAATCATTATGATAATGATAATAACAATGATAATAATAATAATAATAATAATGATAATAATAATAATGATAATAATAATGATAATAATAATAATGTTAATGAAAACAATGATGATCATAATGATAACAATAGTGATACAAATGATGCTAATAGTAATTATGATAATGAGAATGATTAATGATAGTAATAATTATGATTATTATTGTGATTATTATGATAACTATCTTTATCGTTATCATTATAACTGTTTTTTGTTATTATCATCAATACATATATAATCATCATCATCTTCACCATCATCATTATTATCATTGTCATCATTATTATCACTATTATTTCATTGTCATTATTGTTATTATTATTATGGTTATTGTTATTATTATTATTATTATTATTATTATTATTATTATTATTATTATTATTATTATTATTATCATTATTATTATGATAATGATAAATGTTAATGAATAAATAATAATATAATAATAATAATAATAATAATAATAATAATAATAATAATAATAATAATAATGATAATAATAATAATGATGATTATTATTATTGTTCTTCTTATTATTATTGTTATCATTATCATGATAATCATTATTAATATCATCACCGTTTTTTTTTAAATTGTTATAATTGTTCTTCTTATTTCCCATATCATTATTATTTTATTATTATTAATATTATTATTATTATTATTATTATTATTATTGTTATTGCTATTATTATTTGTATTATTATTATGGTGTTTCTAAGAATAGTAATGCTAATAAGAGTAATACTAATGATGATGATAGTTGTAGCTGATAATAAGAATGATAAGAGTGATATGAATATTAATATTATTTATAATAATTTATTATTATTATCATCATCTTCATCATCAATTTAATAATTATGATCTATAATCCCTGTAATTGTTAGAATTATCATTATGAGCATCTTTAAGACTCGCGCGGTAAAGTTACGGATAAAATCTTGAATCCGAAATAGTTCATGAAATGTATAAAAAAGTAAGATTAGCATTTACAAATAGCAAGATGCATGGGATTTGAGATAACTGTATGATAAAGCTAAATTAAAAATCAAGACACTAACAAGGTAATGTTAAATAATCCCGCAGATATAGTGTATTCTTGTATTGTTACTAATATTGATAGTATTATTAATTACCAATAATATTAGTATTATTAATTGTGTGA
>NW_020868781.1:70000-77199 GCF_003789085.1 Penaeus vannamei
GAGAGAGAGAGAGAGAGAGAGAGAGAGAGAGAGAGAGAGAGAGAGAGAGAGAGAGAGAGAGAGAGAGAGAGAGAGGCAGAAAGAGAAAGAGAAATAAAAGAGAGAATGTTTCTAGCGACCATCCAGTGACGTGAGCAAAGGGTCGCCGTGACACAGCCTTTGTAAACACAGCGGCAGCCTATACAAACAGCCTCTTTACCCTGTCACGCACACACACACACGCACGCGCACACAAACACTCACTCACACGCACACGGACACACGCATACACTCCAGGACCGCGCGATCTCCAGTAAAGAGACATGCAAGAATAAGGGTAGTTTTTTTTATTTTTCTGGATTTTTTTTTTCTACTTTGGTTTATTTTGTTCTTGATTATTATTTCCTTAATAGGATTTCCTTTTTTCATTTGTATATTTATTGCGCGAAATTAATTGTATAATGAAAATAGAGATATAAAAAAAGTACTGTAAACTGTCACACTCAATACTAAGAACTAAAGGTTATCACACTCTTATATAAAACACATTTACATATTTTTGAATAATTTTATATTTCATTTACATCCTTCTTAATTCCTCATTCTCTCATTTCATTGCACACTGTTGCGAAAAATCACATACTTCCAACGACGCTGTTTTGCGAAACCATAGAACATATTGCTTTTCGTTGTGCTGTGCAATGCTTAGCGAGAGAGAGAGAGAGAGAAAGAGGATAGAGATAGAGACAGATAGACAGACAGATAGACGAAGACAGGAGATAGATAGTTATTTAGATATTAAGAGATAGTAGATAGGATAGAGTAGAGAAAGATAGAAGCATCACGCATCACGCACTATGAGATAGATAGAGCAGAGTGAGTTGAGGAGTCGACACGCTCGACACGTCGACGACTCGACGCAGCTCGCACAGTTATATTATTTATATTTTAGCTGGACACGAGATGCAGAGGAACAGATAAGCACGCACGGATGTAGAAGGAGAGAATGAAGACACGAGGAGCAGATATGACAGTCAAGCACACACACAGAGAGAGCAGCACTGAGAGTAGTGAGAGAGAGAGAGGGAAGTTGATATGAGAGGGAGAAAGAGGAGTGGAGAGGAGAGAGTTGCAGATAATGGATAGATTAGAGAGTGCAGAGAGAGAGAGAGAAGTAGAGAGGAGAGTGGCACGCTGGAGATAAGAGAGGAGCTAAGAGGATAAGATTATGATGAGAATTATTGTATAAGGTAGAAGAAGAAAGTATATTATATTATTATTGATAGAACACGCACGCATTGAGTTGTTTATATGGCAAAAGAGGTATGTGATAAGTCAGAAGAGAGAGAGAGAGAAGCAGAGATGTAAGAAGGATGTCGGTGAAGAGTAAAGAGCTGGGTAAACGATCGAATCAGCAACAGAAGGTCGGAGAGTATATGCATTGGACCCGATCAGTTATGGAGGTTATTATGAGTCTGAAGCGCATAGTAAGACGATTGATACGTTGTATGATCTGCAGTAAGAGGATAAGCCGAGAATCTTATGTGTCATATATATATATATATATATCGATATTATATAGATCTCCGCGGAGAGTATATATGATATGAACTATTTGAGTGTGTGAGAGTGCTAAGTTCTCTTCTCTCTCGCTTCTAGAGTCTGGTGTGGTGATCTGCATAAGATATATAGTAATACGTGTGTGTGATAGACAGGCAAGAGTAGGTTAGACAGTTTGCACGATGTCTACAGAGAGATATTTGTGACTGAGAGAGGTCATCGTGTGTGCGAGTAGTAGTTTGTATGTTAGGAAGGTAGGGCTCAGTAAACAGGGACGCACATAGTACGAGGGTGGTGTGCATTGGCATGAACCTCGTGTTATGTGAGCACGACTCGAGAGGATATAGATGTTATATTGCTGGGTATGAGAGAGTACGGAGTGCAGAGTACGAAGGAGAGCTACTCACGACCGCGCGCTGTGCTAGTATAATAGTCTTTGTTGCTCTCACGCTCGCTCGTACGTTGCTCTTCGGATAGTAGAGTATTCTTGTAAGCCGTGCGTGTGGTGAGGTGTGTGTGGTGTGAGTGTGTGTGTGTGTGAGAATCTCGATTATGGATGAGGTAAGAGAGAGTAGTTAGGTGGAGGAGCAGAAACATAGTGATATGCGATGTGTGATCAAAACTTTGTCGGACTCAGTTTATACTTATAATGGTTACCTCGTTCATACAAGTGAAACTGAAAGGAAGATAAACCACATTAATCTTGTTTGTTCTTTCTCTCATTTTATCTTTCATTCACGGATACAGTCAGTTTGAAATCTAAACGTATTCTGTTTAGTATCACATTGAACAAACTTCTTATATATCCGGTCCCTCCAAAAGGAGACACATTTCAAGAACAAGGACAAGAACATTAATGAACGGTGTGAAGATGTCATTTAATTCCACGTGCCAGATTTAACCTATAAATTAATCACTCGCATAGGAAGGTTAATTGCTAAAACATAAGGGTACATCCGGTGCAAAATGTCATTACATCTGTGTATTGTAGTGTAATAATCCCTATGTAATGGTTTATTGATACGCGAGTAGAAGATAATAACCCATGTTTAATAAGCGTGTCTATGTGTGCGTATTACTTATGCTTAAACGTGTTTGTGAAATGTCGGCGGAAACGCTGATTAATGTTCTCGTGTTCTGTGATCCAATTAGGTGCAGTTTGATCGATGTTATTGTAACTGTTATTATGATTGTTGTGTTGTTTATTGTTTTTGATATTTTCATGATTATCATCAAAGATATATTTGATACACCGAGGGCAGTTTTTATGAAATGTCGTTTAATCCCATAAAGATTAATGATACAGTGTCTGTCATGCTGTGACTGTCATGCGGCGAAGGGTGTTGTGACTGCCACGAGGTCATTGAGGGTATACTAGCTGTCATTGTCATGGAAAAAGGGGAGATGAAAGAAGGGGATAAATGCGACAGGAAAAGGAATGGGAGGAGGAAGGAGAGCGTTGAGAAGAGAGCAGGGAAAGAGAATAGGGAACGAGGAAGGGAGAAGAAGGAAGTGCAGAAGAGAAAAGAAAGAGGGAAGAAGAGGGACGAAGAAAGAGGGTAGGGGGAAGTAGGGCAAGGGGATGGGACAGGAGAGAAACAGAGGGATGGGACAGAGGGTTGGGACAGGGGAAGGGACAAGGGGATGGGACAAGGAGATGGGAGGGGATGGACAAGGGGAGAGACAAGGGGGTGGACAGAGGGTTGGTACAGGGCGGGGGGGGGGGGGGTTAGGGAAAGGGTCTTGACCGGGTGTGTACAACGAGCCGTGTCCCATGTTGACGGCGGGAAGGCGGTCAACATGGCGTTTTGTTTGCTTGTGCACTTGGTTGCTGTTGCGATAGAGGGAGGGAGCGGGAGGTAGTGATGGAGGTGCAGATAGATAGACAGACGGATGAATAGATAGATAGATAGACAGATAGATAGATAGATAGATAGATAGATAGATAGATAGATAGAAAATATAGATAGAAATATAGATATAGATATTGATTGATTGAAAGATTGATTGATTTGAAGAAGATTATTGACTAGATAGATTGGTAGACAATGGAAGTGAAAAAAGTCAGACATGGTATAAACATATAGATAGATAGGCAGACAGGTAGATAGTGTTAGATAGATAGATGGAGAGAGAGGGAGGGGATAGGCTCATAGATGAATAGGGTGATAGACAGCTAAATAGATAGATAGGTTCATATATAGGTATGAAGAGAGATAAACAAATGAATGAATATAAATTTGTATGGGTCTGTGTGTGTGTATGCGTGCGCGTGCGTGTGTGTAGTTTTTATGTCTATCTGTGTGTACGTATGAGTATTTGTGCGTGTGTGTGTACGTATGAGTGTTTGTGTGTGTGTGCGTACGTATGATGTTTTTGGTGTGTGTGGTATGAGTGTTGTGTGTGTGTATACGTATAAGTGTTTGTGTGTATGTGCGTATGTGTCTGTGTGCGTACGTATGAGTGTTTGTGTGTGTGTGTACGTATGAGTGTCGTATGAGTGTCTGTGTGTGTGTGTATACGTATGGGTGTTTGTGTGTATGTGCGTATGAGTGTCTGTGTGTGTGTACGTATGAGTGTTTGTGTTGGTGGTTCGCCGCCTCCGGATGTACACAGTCCGGAGCCCTCCCGTCCGCCTCAGGTTCTTGTTTACTTGTTTTATTTGTGTGTAGAGGGGTGGGGGGAGGGGGTAGAGGGGATGTATGTGTGTACGTAGGGTGGTGGTGGTACGTGTGTGTGTGTGTGTGTGTGTGTGTGTGTGTGTGTGTGTTGTGTGTGTGTGTGTGTGTGTGTGTGTGTGTGTGTGTGTGTGTGTGTGTGTGTGTGTGTGTGTGTGTATGTGTGTTGTAATAGTGTAACTGAAGTATGCCTAATGTGGATGAGAGATATACTTGAAGACAACAGACCGATAGATAGATAGATAAACATATGTACAGTCTCTGTGTATGTGTGTCTGTGTGTGTGTATGTGTGTGTGTGTGTGAGAGAGAGAGAGAGAGAGAGAGGAGAGAGAGAGAGAGAGAGAGAGAGAGAGAGAGAGAGAGAGAGAGAGAGAGAGAGAGAGAGAGAGAGAGAGAGAAGGCATATGCATGTGTACCTCTGTGTATATTAGCATTCTAGTTCTCCTTCACAACAACATCCTTCTCTTCCCCCTCTCCCCTCTCTCCTCTCCCTCCCTCCTCCCACCTTCCGTAGCACAAACACATCCGTGAAGAGAAATTACGGATAATTCAAAGAAAATGAAAATAAATAAAAATAGAACCAAGTATAAAAAATGCATGTATATAATTTTCAATACGGATATTTAAATCGTGATACAATTTTTAAAATGTCTGAAGCGCGATCAAAAGGCCGCCCGGGAACTTTTTTCCCCTCCCTCCTATTTTTCCCCACTTTTTTCCCCTCCCATTTTTTGTGTGATTAATGAAAATCGTTTGCCGGAAATCTTTGTGAATATATAATCAGGGAAAACGACTGACTTTTTTTCTTTTTTTTATCCTTCCCTTTTGAGTTGGCCGCGGTGGAGGTCGAAGGCGATAATTTTCCCCAAGAAAGAAAAGAAAAAAGGGAGGGGAAATGAGGTGGGAGAAAGAGATAGGGGAAAAAAGAGGGGAAAGGGTGATTCCGTGGTTGTGAAAGAAATTGTAAAAAAACAATATTGTGATTGAGAGCAGATTTTTTTTTGTTTCATCGCATAGTGGCTGTTTATTAATCATCTCTAATAATTGATAATTATTTATTTGTTCATTTATTTACTTTTGTTGGTAATGTATACTCGCGTTCTTGCTCTTTTGTATTGTTAATCATTATTGTTTGCTATTATTATTATCTTTTCTTAGCATGTTAATGATTATGATTATGATTGTAATAATAGTAGAAGTACTGGCAATACTCTCATAACAACAAAGAGGATAATGATGATATTAAACGTAATAATGAAAATTATATCAATGCTAAAGATGATATTATTATTATTATTATTATTATTATTATTATTACTATTATTATTGTTGTTATTGGCATTATTATTATTATTATTACTATTGTTATTATTACAATTATTATCACTATTATTATTATTATTATTATTATTATTATTATTATTATTATTATTATTATTATTATTATTATTATTATTATTATTATTATGCTCGTTGCTACTCTGTTTGTTGTTTTTGTTGTTTTGTTGTTATTGTAATAATGATGATAATGATACTAATACTGCTGCTACATTACTTTTACTAATACTACTATTACTATTACTACTGATGATGTGATGATGATGAAAATTGTTTCTGTTGTTATTTAGTTATTCAGGGGTTATTATTGTCCATTCCTTAACGAACGATCACACACACACACATGGATAACAAGTTGTACGCAGGCAACACAGGACAGTATATCACAGAGGGCATGCCAAATAAAACCGGGAATTAATTGACACTTCACTGGGTCGCAGTTCGGAGGATGCTCCGCGAGCGTAGTTAAGTTTGGCGGAGCACAGCGTCGTATAGAGGGCACACACACACACAAACAACACAGCACATCACCAGTGATTAGATGGTAGATCGAGAGCGCAGCACATGCAGTTCTTATTTGTGGAACACAGCCACAATACGCACACACACTGGCTGTCACACACCGAGAGGATTGATCGTCGGATAACACACACCACAGATGGTCCTAGGGGAGTACTCACACTACACACACACACACACACAAACAGCACACACACACCAATGCACACACACACACGCCACACCACGACACAGAACATCACAGAAACACACACAACCACAACCACAACCACACAACCACACACAATCAACAAACACACACACAACAAGAGACACACACACACACACAACACCACCACACAGCATGGCACAACAGGTGCACTCACAGCAGACTACACACGCAAAGCCAAACTCCAAGATGAAATTTACATTTTGCTTAAGGGAAAAGTGATTTTTTCCCCGTTATAATTAAACGCATCATATTTTTACTCCAAGAGTCATTAAATACTTGGTAAATTAATATTCACACGAAGTAATGTAAATTGTCACATGTAATGAATTATATACACTTACAACTGCGATATACGTGGGTTCTCTCTCTCTCTCTCTCTCTCTCTCCTCGCTCCTTCTTCTTCTCTCTCTCTCTCTCTCTCTCTCTCTCTCTCTCTCTCTCTTCTCCTTCCTTTTCTCCCTCTCGCTCCCCCCCCCATCCCTTCCCCCCCCCCCTCTGTCTTCTCTTTCTCTTCTCTCTCTCCTTTCACTCTCTCTCACGCCCTCTCTCCTATCTCTCTCTCTTCTCTCTCTCTCTCTGTCTTCTCTTCTCATCTCGGATCTTCTCTCTCTCTCTCTCTCCTCTCTCCTCTCTGTCCTTTTTACACAGTCTGTTAACCCATTCTGCTTACACTCTGAATTAATTATTTGGTTAATTAAAGGCTATAAATTTTATCATAATCCTATGCAGAAATGTGTATTGAATGCATTGGACGTGAAGGCACGCCGAAACTGCAATGCCTTGTGCCTTTTGTGTTTTATCTGTTCTTAATGAGGGTAGCCGGATTGTGGGGGGAGGGGAGAGGGGGAGGGTAGAGAGGAGGAGTGGTAATGAAGCGGGAATGGGGGAGGGAGGAGGAGGGGAGGAGGGTGG
>NW_020868781.1:101599-104099 GCF_003789085.1 Penaeus vannamei
GCACAAAATCAGACCTAGCCACGGAAAAAGACCATGTTCTCTTGAAAAAAAGGAAAAAAAGAAAAAAAATCTGGTCTTTTGGGCAACGTGGAAAGTGGAAGTTAGTGAATGAAAAGGTCTAGACCGGATGTGAGAGAGAAAAAAGAAGAGAAAACAGAAAAGAAATTCCTGTGTGGTTTCGACAGGTTTGTTTAGATCAAAAGCAGGAAAGGACATTGAGAAAAAAGTGAGAATTGGTCTGAGAAAGGTCTGGAAAGATTCATAAGAAAAGTTAACATTACGATATATGTGTTCAGCTCACTGGCGACTAAACAAAGCGAAATATAGTGTGCTATAGTGTACTGAATACATTTCACTGTCGTCTTATGAACGAAAAAATCAGTGATTTGGAATGAAAAAAGAAAAAAAATAATAACATGAATGTCTTACAACTTCTTTTGTCTTATATTTCCTGTAGAAAAGATGACATATATGTTTGGGAGATTTTTATATCGATTCATTCGGGGAAAATAAATAAAACTATATATATGTAGTAGCTAATCATATTTATTTCATGCGTTAAGTATTATTTTTTATTTCAAATATGTTTCTAACTTGGTGTAGGAATGTTTCACACGACTATACTTTTTTGTTCATGTTAATTATTGTACAATTCATAATGTGTGTATATGGATGCCACTTTATATAAGGCCACATTTTGTTTTTTTGTTTTTTATCATTTTCTATTGCTGTTTATCTTACTTAGGAGTATAACCCGACGTTTGGTAATCAACTGTCAACAAATTGTTTTATACGCAAGCTTTAACTGTAGCCTGTTGTTATTTTAAATGAGTTTCCCCCTTTCAAAGGGCTATGTACTATTAAACATGTTTTATATGCCATTTTCCTTTTCTTTTTCTATGAAGAAATGAATGTTCCTCAGTTCCATATTCCCCTCCTCAATATCTATCCCACTCCCTCTGCCAAGATGTTTGTTTGTTTGTTTTCGTCTAGTGGCATTGCAAGATACATTTTCATTTCGAACAAAAAAGAAAAAAAAGCTTTAGAATCTACGGGCAAGTCATCACAGCTCGCCGAGGCAGTGATTCTTCCCCTCCTCTTCCTCTCCCCTCCACCCCTCTCCCCCCTCTTCCCCCTACCCATCCAAAAAAGAAAGAAAAAAACGTTCTGGCAACTAGTGTATTTGTGTGCAAGTGGTGGTCTATCAGTAAAATGTTCTCTCTGTTAATCCTATTTTCATTTCTCCTTTCGAGAACTACAGGCTTAGGGATTTGATTGAATGAATAACATATTGGTTCCCACAATAATGCTGTGCGCCTGCATTTCAAAATGGACGGAGATGGATGAATTACACGTATGTGTATGTGCGCGAATGTCTACTGGCACACACACACGCACATGCATTACATATAAACCTCTACTAATGACCTCACAAAGGAGCTAAGAATGAGGGGAAAATATCAATTCAGTACAAAAAAATCCTAATTGAATGAATAATTCAGTAAAAAATGAAAAATGAAAAATATGAGAATGTAAATCAAACAAACAAGAAAATAATCACATGGTGAATGAACAATACATAAAAGGAAAATGATGAGAGAGAGAAAAAAATCTATATGCAAAATAAAAAACCTACACAAAGAAAATGGAGGACCGGAAACGTGGTTCGCAAATGTTACTGCAACAAAATGGGGACGAAGTGAGAAAATGCAAAGGGAAACAGAAAGCAAACGAAAAGAAAGGAAAGGAAAACAACAGAAAACAGGGTCAACAGGGCCAATTTTTTTTAGTCGAGCGCGCGTGTGTGTATGTTTGTGTGTGTGTATGCTGTAGATGTGTATGCACGTGTGTCTATGTGAATATAATATATACAGGAAATAAACCTCAGACAAGGAAATCATTCTTCTTCCACACAATATACACACGATTACTCAAGGACACAAAAACAAAGTACAAAAAGGTAATTACAAACCTACTCTTCTCAAAATCCCATTCAAAACCCGCCACCCCCATTCCGCGCCTGCCCCCCCCCCCCCAACACACAAACCCCGCCCAGTCAGTCGCCCTGTTCCTCCGCCGCCCGTAACGACACACTAACAGGAGCAGTCAGGCCGTTTCGGGTCAGGCCAGACCGTAGACCACTCTGCGAGATTAGGTCTGATTGAGGAAAAAGGGAGAGACGGGGAAGGACTGACGTACCATGAATAAAAGATGGAACAGAAGGGATTGGGAGGAATTAGAAAAGGGGACAAACGAGAATAAATGAAGGTAAAGATAGAGAGAGTATGGAATCAAAATTTGACTTTGCTAAGAGCAAAGAATTTTGAACGAGGTGAATTAGAGGAAAACGGAGAAAAGAATATATGCACAAAACAGGATAGCTTTCTGGAGCGAGAGAGAGAGAGAGAGAGAGAGAGAGAGAGAGAGAGAGAGAGAGAGAGAGAGAGAGAGAGAGAGAGAGAGAGGAGAGAGAGAGAGAGAGAGAGAGAGAGAGAGGAGT
>NW_020868781.1:111599-124024 GCF_003789085.1 Penaeus vannamei
ACCGGCCGCGAACCACCACTGTCCTGCCGATCACCATAGCCACCTGACATCACAATCTCGCCAGCCGCCCCTCCCTGACGTCAACACACACGCCCGCCAAAGCTCCGGGCGTCATAATAACGCCCACTCGCCCTCATGACGCCAGGGAGAGCGACAGGGAGTGACACACTTGGGGAGGGAGAAAGGGAGAGAAAGAGTGGCAGGGAAGGAGACAGATGGATAGGCAGGAGAGAAAGGGATAAAGGGAAGGAGAGGGAAATGGAGGATGAGACCGAGAGGCGGGAGAAGGAAATTGATATATTGATAGAAAAACAGAGTTGGGAGAAGAGAAAGAGAGAGAGAGAGAGAGAGAGAGAGAGAGAGAGAGAGAGAGAGAGAGAGAGAGGAGAGAGAGAGAGGAGAGAGAGAGAGAGAGAGAGAGAGAGAGAGAGAGAGAGAGAGAGAGAGAGAGAGAGAGAGAGAGAGAGAGAGAAGAGAGAGAGAGAGAGAGAGAGAGAGAGAGAGAGAGAGAGAGAAGAGAGAGAGAGAGAGAGAGAGAGAGAGAGAGAGAGAGAGAGAGAGAGAGAGAGAGAGAGAGAGAGAGAGAGAGAGAGGAGAGAGAGAGAAAAAGAGAGAGAGAGAGAAAACAAAGGGGCCATGAATAAAATAAGATGTAAGAATGGGTATACTGAAGGAAAAAAGTGAGCACAGAGAAACATAAAGATTCCTATAAAAGAAAAAAGATGAAAAAGAGAGCAAAAGAAAATGATGAAACCAAATGAGAGACCAGGTAAAATATGCAATAATAAGGGATATAGGGAACAGACAAAAAAGAGGAAGAAGACAACAGACAGAAATAAAAATAAAACAAAAACAACAACCAGCAAAAAAGATAAGCTTTACGATTTTGGAAAACAACAACAATAACAACAAGAAAATACAGCAATAAACCAAAGAGAAGAGAAAAAAAACTTAACAAGTTTAGAAAAAAATATTAAATGAAAAAAGGTTGTGGAAAACAACGAGAAAAATAAAACAAAGCCAAAAAAGTAACAATCTAAAAAAAAAGTAACAATAAAAAAAAAAAAAAAAATCCCATAAAAAAGAGAGATTGACGAACGAATAATGGAGATCGGCAAATCCATCACTCACTGAACATCTGGCACCCCATGTAAAGCCTTTAGCACGTTCAATTATTAAAACAAATAGCAAAGGATAGTAGTATGTGTATAATCCCCACTCCAGCCCAGGCCAGACTAGCCCGGAAAATTTTGGGCTTGTTCTGCTCGGCCGTCTGCCATCAGTCCAAAAGTTCTCGAAGGCTAATGTTCTCAACATCGTTCAACATCTGTGCAATGTCGTCCAGTACTGCTAATCTTCGAGTAATTCTAGGGTAACTGATTTTGGTTATCCTAAACTAACCCTGACTTTAAGATTAGGTCAGATTAGTGTCGGTAGCCCTAAGGTAAGTCTAGGGTTACCTTAAACCAACCCTGACTCTATAACTGTTAGTATACACCATGCCACAGGTAAGTCTAAGGCAACTCATTTGGGTTACCTAGGCTTGTTTGGACTGCACGAGTCTTCATATCACGAAACTTTAGGGAATGTCTGAGATAACTAGGGTATCCCTGAGTGAAAGAGAGGTAGCGAGGAGAATAAATTACCTAAAATAAAGCACGTTAGGTGGATCTATTTAGGAGAATTAGCATTGGCCTTCAACCTAGACAAGGAAAAAAAAAAACTTTACTTCTATGCATTGTGGTTATTTAAGTTTTATGAATCCAGTTGATTCCTGTCTTTTTCGTATTGCGTGTGTAAGGGCATAGTCTAGGACCTGTAATCATAATGATAGTTGAATAAAAATCCTTGCATACATTGAATGATAACTTTGCTTCAAATATGCTTAGAATATATACACAATACATCTGTACGAGCATTTACAGTATCCCATCTTTAGTCTTTCTCATTCTCTTCCCCCATCTCTCTCTCTCCCTCTCTCTCTCCTCTCCTCTCTCATTCTATCTATCTACATCTAAATGTGTGTGCACGTGTGTGTGTCCTATGTTTATCCGCGTGTTTGTCTTTTCCTTTCCTTCTTTACTCATCTATTTCTTTCAATTTCCTCCCTCCTGTCCCTCTTCAAATCCTCATGCTGTATCTCTTTCTCTCCCTCTCTTCTGTTCTTCCGACCTTGCTCATCCCTCCCTTTCTCCCTTCCTTCCATCCCTTATACCACCACTCTGTTTCTCCCTTCCTCCCTCCCCCCTACCACCCTGATACCTCTCCCTCTTCCCTCCTCCCTCCTCCCCTTTCCTCAAGCCCCTCTGGGTGTTACCTGATACGGTCCTCGCCTTTTGAGCAATCGATTGAGCTACTGATTATTTAATTAACGGCTCCATATGGTGGAACAGTAACTTCTCGCTTTCTCTGCTCTCTCCTCTCTCCTCTCCCTCTCCACTCTCTCTCGTCTCATCTCTCTCTCTCTCATCTCCTCATCTCTCATCTCTCTCTCTCTCTCTCTCTCTCGTCTCTCTCTCTCTCTCTTATCTCTTTCTCCTGCCGCGCGCTCCCCTCTCTCTTCTTTCTTCCGCCCCGCTCTCCCCCTCCCCCCCTCTCTCTCATCTCTCCTCTCTCTCTCTCTCTGCTCTCTCTCTTCTCTCTCTCTCATTCTCAGTCTCTGCTCCTCTGCCCTCTCTCTCTCTCTCTCTGCTCTCATCTTCTCTCTCTCTTCTCTCTCTTTCTCTTACACCCTTATCACTCTCTCATTCTCTCTCTCTCTCTCTCTCTCCTCTCCCTCCCTCCCTCCTCCTTCCCTCCCTCCCCCCCTCGTCTCTCTCCTCCCTCTCTCTCTTTCTCTCTCTCTCTCTCTCATTTCTACGCCTCTCTCTCTCTCTCTCCTGATTCTCTCTTCTATCTTCTCTCTTTCTCTCTCTCTTTCTCCCGCCGCTCTCTCTCTCTCTCTCTCTCCCTCTCTTCCCTCCCTCCCCCTCTCTCTCTCTCTCTCTCTTCTCTCTCTCTCTCCTCATCTCTCTCTCTCTCGTCTCTCTCTTCGTCTCTCTTCTTTCTCACGCCTCCTCCTCTCTCATCTCTCCCTCCCTCTTTCTCTCTTTCTCTCTCTTCTGCCCGCCCGCTCTCTCTCTTTCTCATCCCTCCCGCCCTCCCCCCTCCTCCCCCCCTCTCTCTCTCTCTCACTCTCTCTCTCTCCTTCTTTTGTTCACACACTCTCCCCCCCACCACTCTTTCTTCTCTTCTCCTTCTGTCTCTCTTCTCTCACCCAGTCTCTGTTTCTCGTGATGGAGGAAGTGGATGTTTGAGGAAGTAGAAGAATGAGGAGGAGAGAGGGGAAGCAGCAGGTAGACGGAGGTAGAATAGAGAAAGAAGGAAAATAGAGAGAGAGAGAGAGAGAGAGAGAGAGAGAGAGAGAGAGAGAGAGAGAGAGAGAGAGAGAGAGAGAGTGGTCGGGTGAAAGAAAGAGAGAGAGAGAGAGTGAATAATGCATCCGTCGGGAAAGAAGTATATCGCCATTCCAGATGGTCAGTGTGATACCTACACTTTGTTGGTTAAAGAGTGATATTGTTTCCAGATGCATTCTTAGGGGTATCAGTTACTAGGAGACACCATAACCAGATGTAGCTGGAACGCTATCATTAGTTGTAGAGATATATAGCGATTGATATCAGTGGGTTGCATTTTTGTGAATGAAAGCGAATACAACGTATTATACCCGGTAAAAATCGTTTTATTCGGGTTTCGTCATTAACTCTTTCCATTCACAAATGCCTTATAGCGTCTCACAAACATCATATCATATATTAGAAAACATTATACTCACCTTTTAAGGGGTGTGGCACCAAAGACCAATGTTTTAAAGGCTCTTAGGCCCTATATCAGATGCACCATATTCAGCTTTACCCAAATCTCTGTATTTCCTATGGGCAACTATTGGTGGCTACTTTGAGATCTTTGTAAGTAGCACCACATCCAGCTACCGAAAAACATCATATCCAGCCAATAGAACAAACCATATATCTTATTTTAAAACCACCACATCCCATACAGTCATTTAAACCCCACATCCGTCTTTTAAGGGCCACCAATCACAATGCATTTCGTAAATATATATGAAAAGCCACAATTATATAGTGTCTCCATACCCCACTACTAATGACAGCATGCTAAGCTTTTTTTAAACCCAACAGCTGTTCTTGTTCAATTGACACCATAACCAGCTGTCCAAAGAAATTAATACAGGTGGTCTTCATAACTTTCATTCATTGTTTATTGTTTTGAGAACGTAGGGTTGAATTTCATTCAGAATGCATGCGCAAAAAGGAACATTTTTACATGTGATAATCATAAGTACCTGCACACCTAATGCGCCATAATGGCTATACGGGTTAATTACACTTACTAGTACTGCCACTTGGGTTTATTACTATGTTTTCATGTCATATAGGACGTTATACATGTTTAAATCAGTCAAGCACAATATAGCAAAAAACCTTTATACGTTTATCTGGTTCCAAGTTAATTCATTTAAAAAGGAGAGAGAGAGAGAGAGAGAGAGAGAGAGAGAGAGAGGAGAAGAGAGAAGAGAGAGAGAGAGAGAGAGAGAGAGAGAGAAAGAGAGAGAGAGAGAGAGAGGAGAGAGAATCTGAGATTAACCAACTTACGAATTTAATATGAAAAATATTCCAGACAGGTAAATCAGTGTATTAACTTAGCGGTAAACTTTCCACAATGTCATATATAATTTTCTCAACTGTACAGCTCAAATTTGTTTGATCTTTCTGCAAACTTGTCTAATATTAATCCAGTTCCTTTATAAACTTCGTAAGACTTTTTTTTATTATTGTTTTCTGTAACATCAAGATAAAAGGAACCATTATCAAAGTCTGGATCATTTACAAAAGAAATGAAAGACCATTTTTTCTCTTTTTCTTTTGAAAATGAAAGTTGGTGTGATGAATCACGTCACTCAGCGGTGACACTGGCAATAAATTAGGCCTGGCGAGCTGTATGGCGACGTGCTCGTTTATCTACGTCTTATGGCAATTATTTAACCGTAGTAGACTAAACCGCTCGAAGCTGGGGGACATGGGAACTCGAATACCTATTGCTGTTTCCGAATAAGTTTTATCTCACTTCCTATGGCAATTCCCAATCCATGGCCATTTGTGAATATGCCATAACAAACCCAGCGAAAATGACAACTCGAACGCCCGATGGCAACTTTCAACATGCTACATCAATGCTACTAAACCCCATGATGTCCGTACTAACATAAACCTGCCAAAGCAACTTTAATATGCATATGAGTTAAAGTGTCAAGTTGATTATATGCTGTGGCAGCCTACATGAGATATTCATTTATACACGATTTTTTTTCTGTAATATGAATAGATATAATTACTTTTATCATTTATCATGTGTCTTTTTTATTCCCTTTTTCTCGTTTGTTATCGGAACTCTGATTGGTCTTCTTGTCGCTGTTTTTTTTATTTATTTACTTATTTATTTCATCATTATCTTTATTATTGCAGCTGATGTCACTAGCGTTGTTGTTTTATCCATCATTGTTATCATTACTATCAATATCATCATCATTTTCATTATTACCACTATCATTATTATCATCATTATTATCATCGTTATCATTATTATTATTATTATTATTATTATTATTATTATTATTATTATTATTATTATTATTATTATTATTATTAATTTATATTATTATTATTATCATATATAAATTATCATCATATCATTATCATCATCATTTTCATTAATACCATTATCATCATTATCATTATTATCGTTATCATTATTATCGTCATTATTATCATTACTATTATTATTTCTATTACTATTATTATTATTATTATTATTATTATTATTATTATTATTATTATTATTAATATTATTATTATTATTATTATTATTATTATCATTATCATCATTACCATTATTCATTGTCATTATTTTATTATTATTACTTTTATAATTATCATTATCTTTTCTATCAGTGCTATTTTTTTGTTATTATTACAATTATTATCATTTCTATTATTGCTTATATCTTTACTTTTAGTGTTATTATCATATCCTTATTACTTACTATTATTCATTATGTTAATATTGTTATCATTATCATTGTTACTATCATTTCTATCATCTTTGTTATTGTCATTTTTATCATCGTTATCATTATCATATATTATGATTATTGTTTTATAACTGCCATTATTGTTTTCATTATTTAATTATCATTATCATTGATATTACAATAATTATCATTATCATTATTATTATGGCTATCATTTTCATTGTTATTATTATTATTACTACTATTGTTATTATTGTCATCATCATTGTCATTATAAGTACAATTATTATCATTACCTTTATTTTTGTTGTTGTGATTATTATCATTATTGTCATTATTATTATTGTTATCATTATTGTTGTTATTATCATTATTATTACAATTATTATTATTATTATTATTATTATTATTATTATTATTATTATTATTATTATTATTATTATTATTATTATTATTATTATTATTATTATCATTATTTTTATTATTATTATTATCATTATTTTTATTATTATCATTATCGTTATTATTAATAATATTATTATTATTATCATCATCATCTCACCATTATCATTATCATCATTATCATTATCATTGATTATTATTATTGGCTTCATTATCATTATCATCATTATTATTATTTATTATTATTCACTATTATTATTATTAATCATTATTAATTATTATTATTTTATTATTTATTATTATTATTATTATTATTATTATGTATTTATTATTATTATTATTATTATTATTATTATTATTATTATTATTATTAGTTATTATTATTATACTTTACTAAACCCCTCATTATCAATACCCCATTATTTTATTATTAATTATCATTATTTATATATCATCATTTTATTTATTGTTATCATCATTATTATTACCATTATATTATCAATTAATCATTATTATTATCATTATTTCATTATCTTTATTAATCATATATTATCTATATTATTATTAGGTTATCATTATTATTGTGTATAATGGATTATTGTTATTAATTTTTATTGTTATTAAGTTAATATATTAATTATGTAATGTATTATTATTAATTGATTAGTTAATAATTATGATTATATATATATCATTATTATCATTAATTATTATTAGATTATTAATTGGAATTATACGGAAATGAGTAGATGAAGAGTAGATGATTATTATTATTATTATTATTTATTATTATTATTATTATCATGTACGCGAGGATACAGTGCCTCATCATTATCATTATGTGAATCATTATCACGGATTGAGTATATTAATTGGAGTTTATATAAATTAGGATATCAAAAGCTGATGTGTTTATGAGAGCCTTTATTTTCAGGTTGCTGCAAATTGGCACCATGTAATGGACATTGCCAAATACTCCTTACGACTCTGCTTACCTATTGTATTATTATCATTATTTATCATTATATCATTATTATTATGAGGATGCATGATTGATATTATCTCCTTATTATCATTAATTCAATTATTACTACTATTATCATCATATTATTAGTTATTATTTATTGATTATTATTTATTATTATTATTATATTATTATTCATTACTTACATTCATATTAGATTATTATCAATATCCAGAAATATAGTCCAAGTAATATCTAATTAATATATTAGATTATTGATTATTTATCATTACAATCAATCCATTATTTTATCTATTATTATTCATTACGTTAACTTATTATTATTATTATTATTATTATTATTATATATTATTATTATCAATTTATGATTATTATTATTTATCATTATTAAATCATTATCATTAATCATCATACATTGTATATTAATCATCATTTATTTTGAAGGCTGGTGCGATTTAGTATCATCATTATTTTAGTATTATTGTTGTTATTCTGACTTCTTATCTACTCATCACCTAATTTCTTATTATCTTTTTTTTTTATTATTATTAATTTCCTAATCATTATTGTCCATTATCATCATCATATGTTATATTCGTTTTCATTATTATTATTATTATTATCATTATCAAATCATCAATATCATCATTCGTGTTTGTCAATGTCTCTCAAATACATTTATTAACGTCCGAATGGATTTATCATGATTATTGTTCATGTGAACCAGGGCTTAGTCATCTATCACTACTTCATTGTCATCCTCACTTTCTATGAATTAGGAATCATTAATGATATATTAACATATATAATCAACGTTATCACCATTGTTAATACTTATTGCAGTATCTTATTAGCATTATTATTGCACTTATTGTCATTTTCCATTTCACAATTGCCATTATTATCGTTATTACCATTAGACAAGTAACAACAACAAATAATGATAATGATGTGATAACAATTAAGAAAATAGTATAATGATTTAAAGTAGTTATTGTTAAATGGTATTAATAGTAGATTGGTATTAAATTTGAATCAGGCAATGAGAATGAGTGGCATTATCATCATCATATATCGTTGCAATGCCACTATATTATTATATTTATTATTGTTCGGATCTATGTTGGTGGTTTGTGTGGGTCCTGCTGTCGTGGCTTCCGTTGTTATTTCTCTTCTTCTATTTCTTGTATTATTATTATTTATGTATTACTTATATCTCTATTAGCTTTCTTTTTATTACTCTATCATCTAACTTATATTAATATTATGATTATTTTTATTCTGTTAATCCATTTTATGGAGTATTACTATCCATTTGTGTTATTGATTCTTTGTCTATGGGACATTTTTTAATTCTTATTCTTATTTCTATTACTATATCATGTGTCATTTTTTATCTGATTAATCATTATTACTTCACTTTCAGTTCTTATCAATTTATGCCATTATATCTTCATCCATTATCATTATGCAAAATCTCTCATTGTTATTATCTTATTTATCTCACTTATTATTAACTTTCATTATCGCTTATTGTGTTATCGCAATCATCATTATTATTATCATTATTATTTTATTCTATTATCTTTCTTAGTTTTCATTATTAATATTATTTATTATTTATCATTATTTTATTCATTATATTATTATCATCGTGTTCACTGAAAGATAATCATCCCAAAAAATCATCAAAAAATTCTTCCCATACTCTGATCATTACATTGATTCCATCACTTCTTTTCTTTTATGTCGTACTTGCATTGTTTAGTTCTTTACCTTTGTATTGTCACATTGACTACTTTCGTTATCATTATATATGATTATTTCATCATTATTTCTTTTTTATGCGATATTCTTATCATTATCCATTCATCATTATTTTATTCGTTATCATCATTATCATTATATCGTTCATTTTTACTATTTATTTTGTTTGTTATTGTTTTTATTACGATTTAATATTTTCGATTCTCATTTTCATTATCATTATTATTTTTTTATATTTTTATCTTATGATTATTATATTCATTTATCTCCTTATCCTTGTTTTTGTTTTTTTATTTAATCATTTGATATCATTATATTTCGATAATGAAATCAATAATGATTCGATTATTATTATTTTGATGAAATTTTAATTGATTAAACAATGTCATTTCAATCCATACCATCATCTATACTGATTTAATAATTCGATAATGATAATTTAATTGCGTTATTATTATATTAAGCATTGTCATTATCATGATTATTATTATTACCATTATTATCATTCATATTATCAATATTATGATGTATCTTATGTTTCACTGTATTTTCAAATCTTATTGGTACTTGTCTAAAGAGGCAATTTAGGATGTTTGATGTATCTGGCATCAAGCGACACTGCCGGCCCAACGATGCTTCTCTCTCTCTCTCTCATCTCTCGATTCTTCTCATCATCTCTTCTCTCTCTCTCTCTCGTCTCTCTCTGGTCCTCTCTCTCTCTCTCTCTCTCTCTCTCTCTCTCCTCTCTGCGCTCTCAATCGTCTGATCTCTCTCTCTCTCTCTCTCTCTAATCCTCGTCTCTCTTCTCACTCCTCTTGTCTTCTCTCTCTCTTCAACTCTCTCTCTCTCTCCTCTCTCTCTCTCTCCTCTCTCTCTCTCTCTCTCCTCTCTCCTCTCTCATCTTCCTCTCTCTCCTCTCTCTCTCTCCTCTCGTCTTTGCTCTCTGTCCTCTCTCTTCTCTCCTTCCTCTTTCTTTCTCTCTCCCCTCTTGCTTCCTCTCTCTTCTGTTTCTGGTTCTCTCTCTCTCTCTCTCTCCCACCCCTCCCTCGCCCCCTCTCTCTTCCTCTCCTTCTCTCTTAATCTTCGCCTATACCAGTCTCTTTCGGAGCTCGTTCACATTCTCTCCCACCTTATCGTCAGTCTCTCTCACTTCTTCTCTCTTCTTCCCTTCCTCTTCCCCTCTTCTCTCCCTCCCTGCCCTTCCACCCTCCCGGGGGGTTGTCAGAAGGGGGGTAGGGGAGGGGGGGGAGTCCTGTTAATTGTGATATTGTAAGGAGGCGGCCCCCTGGCGTGTGATTTGTAAACTACCGCGACTTGACTGACAGGCGGTGTGGGGGGGAAGTGGGGAAGGGGAAGAGGGGGGAGGGTAAAGGGAGGTAGAGCGAGAGAGAGAGAGAGAGAGAGGGGATAGGAGGGAGGCAGAGGGGAAGTGAGGAGAGGGGAGAAATGACCTGGGTGGTGAGGCAGAACGGGAGTTTACCGAGGGGGATGAAGGGAGAGAGAAGGGGAGAGAGGGGACGAAGGGAGAGAGGGAGAGAGAAAGAGAGAGGGGGGGGGGGGTGAAGAGGGTCTTTCGAAGGTGGCGAGTTTAGAACCGTCTGGAGAGGGGAGAAAGAGGGGTGGGGTGAGGGGAGGAGCGGGGGAGTAACTTTAGTAAAGAGACGTAGGGGGAGGGTTGGATGGGGGGGGAGAGGAGGGGAGAGGGGGAGGGAAGGGGTGGGGAGAGGGGGGAGGAGGGGGAAGGGATTTAATCGTCGCAATGGAGGCTGGAAGATGCTTCGGTTGAAAGGCGATGGAGAGAGAGATGAGATTGCAGTGGGGGAGAGGAGAGAGGGAGGGAGGGAGGGAAAAGAAGAGAGAGGAGAGAGAAAGAGAGAGAGAGAGGAGAGAGAGAGAGAGAGAGAGAGAGAGAGAGAGAGAGAGTGAGAGAGAGAGAAGAGAGAGAGAGAAGGAGAGAGAGAGAGAGAGAGAGAGAGAAGAGAGAGAGAGAGAGAGAGAGAGAGAGAGAAGAGAGAGAGAAGAGAGAGAAGAGAGAGAGAGAGAGAGAGAGAGAGAGAGAGAGAGAGGAGAGAGAGAGAGAAAGAAGCAGGAGAGGAGAGAGAGAGAGAGAGAGAGAGAGAGAGAGAGAAGAGAGAGAGAGAGAGAGAGAGAGACGAGAGAAGAGAGAGAGAGAGAGAGAGAGAGAGAGAGAGAGAGAGAGAGAGAGAGAGAGAGGAGAGAGAGAGAGAAAGGAGAAGATGAGAGAGAGAGAGAGAGAGAGAGAGAGAGGAGAGAAGAGAGAGAGAGAGGAGAGAGAGAGAGAGAGAGAGAGAGAGAGGAAGATAGATGGATATACAGATAGATAGATAGATAGATAGATAGATAGATAGACAGATAGATAGTCAGACAGATAGATAGATAGATTGACAGGTAGATAGATGGATAGATAGGTAGATAGATAGATAGATAGATAGAGAGAGAGAGAGAAAAGATATATAAATAATGATGATAAAGGGGAAAACACAAGAATATCAAAATAAGAGAGAAAAAGTAGTATAAAGCAATAACAAAGACAATAAAAGAATGAAACAACTATGCAGAAGACTAACAAGTGTAAGACAATGTAATTGAAGATAATTAGTAAGATGCTATATAAAAGAAATAATGAATTATGATAATAACTTCACTACTATTACAGAACAAGAATGAATGAAATTGATTCTATAATAATGCAAAAATATTATTCTTATGTAACTCTAAGCTTGGACGAATAGGAATACAAGATCTTTTTTACCATCGTAACACATAAACAGACAAACGAACAAACAAAAACAATTACAATCACAATTACAACAACACCTAATCACAGTGATAACAATAATGATGATACTAATCATTCATAAGACATCAGGGCACGATGACCCTAATATCAGAGATAACAATTACCGCGGCAATGGAATGGAAGGAGACCATCACAATAAACGAGAAATATGATATAATAACGATGTCTGATGATTAAGGGGGAACGCAGGATAATCTCGAGGACATCCTTGAGACGCGAAATGGATGTGAGGAAGTGGGATTCGGATGCGCGGCTTCTTGCATTCGTTGCATAAGAAGGGGGAAGGAGGAAGGGGTGGATTGAAAAAACCTGTTTCGCACACGTGGGCTCTTCATTTTTGTGGAGATGCGTTCCAGTCT
>NW_020868782.1:2500-5000 GCF_003789085.1 Penaeus vannamei
GAAGATCTGAGAGAGAGAGAAGTGGAGACTGCCCGAAGAGAGGGAGACCAGAAGTGGACGAAGAGTGAGAGAGAGAAGAGAGAGAGAGAGAAGAGACAGACAGACAGGGACAGACAGACCAGACCAGACAGGAACAGACCAGAGAGACAGACAGACCAGACAGAGGAGTATGAGGATGGAGTGACAGGAGAGAGAGAGAGAAGAGAGAGAGAGAGAGGAGAGGATGAGCATGAGAGAGAGAAGAGAGAGAGAGAGAGAGAGAGGAGAAGGAGAGAGAGAGAGGGGAGAACGAGGTGGGGGGGAGAACGAGGACGGAACGACGAAGTCGGGGGAGAAGGAGGGGGGAGGGGGAGAAACGAGAGAACGAGGAGAGAGAGATTGAGAGTGAGAAAGAGTGAGTGAGAGAGCAGAGAAGAGGAGAGAGAGAGAGAGGATCGTGGTGGAGAAGCGAGAGGGAGAGGAGAAAGAGAGATGGAGAGAGAGAGAGAGAGAGAGAGAAGAGGGAGAGAGACTGGAAGATAGAGAATGGAGAGAGAGAACGAGAGAACGACTCGTAGAGAACGAGAGAGAGAGCAGAGTGAGAAAGTGAGGGAGAGAGAGAGAGAGAGAGAGAGAGAGAGTGAATCCGGATTGGCTAAAGACAGGATGGGTAAGGAGATGAGCCAAGGCGAGTGACTCACCGGAGGATGAGGAAGACGCAGCGAAGAGAAAAAAGCGAGCAAGAAATAAAGAGAGGAACGAGAACTGGGTTAGAAGGTTAAGGGAGGAGGAGGAGGAGGAGGAGGTCGGTGGTGGTGGGGAGGAGGAGCTGTAGAGGAGGAGGAGGAGGAGGAGGAAGAGTTGTGGGTGTGTAGAGAGGAGGAGGAGGGAGGCAAGGAGGATAGGAGAAGGAGAAGGAGAAGGGAGAAGGAGTGAGAGGAGGTGGTGAGTGGTGGTGCGAGGAGGAGGAGCGAGGAGGAGGAGGAAGAGGAGGAGGCAGAAGAAGGAGGTGTTGGTGGTGGTGAGTGGAGGAGGAGGAAGAGTTGTGGTGTGTGTGGAGGAAAGAGGGAGGAGAAGGAGGAGAAGAAGGAGAAGGAGAAGGTAGGAGGAGGGGGTGATGGTGTGGAGGAGGAGAGCGGAGGAGGAGGTAGGAATAGTTAGGAGGAGGAGAAGGAGGAGGTAGGTGCGCCTGTGGTGGAGGAGGAGAGAGAGGAGATGAGATGGAGGAGTAGGAGGAGAAGGAGATAAGGAGAAGGAGAGGAGGTGGTCTGATGGTGTGGAGGAGGAGGAGGAGAATAGTATGGGAGGAGGAGAAGTGAGGACAGGAGGTGGATGGTTGTGGTGGAGGAGAAGGAGGAGGAGGAACGAAAAGAGGGAGAGGATGGAGAAGGAGAGTGGTGGTGTGGGGAGGAGGAGGAGGGAGTAGTGTGGTGATGGTGGAGAAAGCGAGGGAAAAAAAGGAGGGGGGAGAGAAAGAGTTGGAGAGGGGGCAGGGGAGGAAGGGGAAGAGTGAAAGGAAAGCAGAGAATGGGTACATATTAGGGGGAGGAAGTAGGCCAGAGGGGAAGGAGAGGAGAAGAGAAGGAGCTTGGTTTGCACGATGGAAGTGGATGGAAGAGGCAAAGGAAGAGGAGGAGGACGAGGAGAAGAGAAGCGAGGAGGAGGAGAAGAGGAGGAGGAGGAGGAAGAAAGAAGGAGACGAATAATAGTAATGAGATGACAAAAAAAAAAAAAGAACACGAGGAGGAGAAGGATTAAAAGTACAGTAAGGAAGAAGAAGAAGAAGAAGAATAAGACGAGAAGAAAAAGAAAAAGAGCAAAAGGGAAGAGAAAAAACAGGAAGAAGAACAGAACAGGAGGGAGGGGGTGGGCAGAGGAGGGGGCCAAGGGGGTGGGGGGTCAAGAGAAGGCCATTTGGCACTGATGGACGGAAAGAGGCTAATCAGATGATGGAAAATGAGCTTAGAGTGTTAATCTGCGGATGAAAAAAGGAAGCTGACCACTTCTTTCTCTTTCGCCTTTTCCGAAGATGGGAAGCAAGAAGAGGATGACGAAGAAGAAGAAGAAAAGGAGAAGAAGAAGAAGAAGGAACAGAAGGAGAAAAAGAAGGAGGAAGGAAGGAGGAGAGAAGAAGAAGGAGGATGAAGAAGACGATCATACTAAAGAGTATGAATGATGATAAAAAAAAAAAAGAGAAAATTGACATACATTAGGAACAAGTGAACGATAAAGAGAAGATTAAGGAAAAAAGAAAAAGAAAAAAAAAAAAGAGTAATGTAAAGATAACAGAGTGAAAGGAAAGACTGGAAACAAACAACCAACCAAACACAACACACACACAACAAAACCACAAAAAACAAACAACCAACCAACAAAAACAACACCAACACACACAAACACACACACAAACACATACAAAAAAAACAAAACAAAACAAAAACCAACCACAACCAACAACAAACACAGCACAAAACAAAAAAAACAAAAAAAAAACAAAAAAAAAAAAAAAAAAAAAAAAAAA
>NW_020868782.1:10000-12500 GCF_003789085.1 Penaeus vannamei
GGAAGGAAGGAGGAGGAACAGAAAAAAGAAAAAGATTAAAAGAAAGATAGAAGAAGAGGGAGAAGCAAACGAAAGAAAATAAAGACAAGACCAATAAAATCGCAAGAAGCAAAACCAAACCAACAAAATACAAAAAAAAAAAAAAAAAATAATAATAATAAAAAAAAATAAAAAAATAAAAAAAAATTAAAAAAAAGAAGAAACAAACAAAAACGAAGAGAAGGAGAGAGGAGAGGGAATGTGGGGACCGGGCAGCGTCGTCGTCGGAGTCCGGAAGGCCCTCGGAGGCGCGTCGCCGCGTCGCTCCTGATCGATCGGACGGACGCCCTCACGGACTCCCCTCGGGCGGCCGCGGACTCGCTCCTCGGATGGATGGGGGGTGGGTGGTGTGGGTGGGGGTGGGTTTTGGGTGGGTGGGGGGTGGGGTGGGTGGGTGGTGGGTGGTTGGGGGTGGGTGGGCTGGTGGTCGGGATGGTGGCGTGTTCGGGGTGGGTGGGTGGTGGAGTGGTGGATGGCTTGTGGATGCGTGGCAAGCGGATGGATTTAGCGGTGGACATTAGGCGGCAATCGGCGTGGATTTGGGGTGGTCAGCATGGGTATGTGGGGCGTGTGGAGTGGATGGTGTGTGGATCGGACCAGGTGGATTTGGAATGCGATGCGATCATTTAGGGTTAGTGGGTATGTGGGCGTGTGATAGATGGGTAGTTGGTGGCGTATGGCTGGGGTTAGGATAATGTATGGGTGGCGGGATGGAGTGTGGGGGATGGGGGATGGGATCGGATGGTGGGTGGTGTTGGGTGTATTAGTGGGGGGTGGATGGGTGGTGGAGGATGGCGGGGGTGGTGGGTGGCATGATGGGATGGGTGGGTGATGGTGGGTGGATGGGTGGGGATGGGTGGCGTGGGTGGCAGGGTGCGATTGGGTGGCCATGGCGTGGGATGGATGATTGGGTGGTGATTGGTGAAAAACCATGATTGGGTGGAATGGAATGGTGGCGTAGGATGGATGGAGTGAGGTAGCATGAGGTGGCGACTCGGAATGGGTGGAGTGGGTAGATGGTGGAATGGGGGATGGATGGATGTGGGTGGATGGGTGGGGGATGGGTGGATGATGGTGGCGGTGGAGGCGTGGACTGGCATGGATGGGATGGTATGCGGATGGTGGATGCGTGGCATGGCATGGATGGGTCGGGTGGATGGCGTGGATGGAATGATGGGTAGGCTTGAAGTGGTGGACTGGCATGGGATGGGTGGGTGGATGGGTGGATGGATGGCTGGCGTGGCGTGGATGGCGTGGATTGGGTGGGTATGGATGGAGTGGGGGATGGGTGGATGGATGGATGGGTGGTGGATGGGTGGATGGGTGGATGGATGGGGGATGGGTGGATGGGGTGGAATGGTGGGGAGTGGGTGGGTATGGGATGGATGGGTGGGTGTGGGTGGGTGGGTGGAATGGGTGGGTGGGTGGATGGTGTGGACCATGTGGATTGGGTGGATGCGGCGTGTGGATTGGGTGTGTGTGTGTGTGGTGGGTGGAGGATGGAGGGATGGATGGATGAGTGGATGGATGGGTGGGTGGATGGGATGGCTAGGTGGGTAGATGGGTGGACAGGTGGATTGGTGGATGGGCGTGTGGATTTGGGGGTATGTGGCGTGTGGGTGGTGAGTAGTGGATGGGTGTGTGGGTGGGGGGGTAGGTGGGCGCTGTGGGTGGATTTGGGTGGGTAGATGGGTATGTGGGCGTGTGGGTGGGATGGGTGTGCGGAATTGGGTGGGTGGATAGGTTGTGGGTGGTGGATGGGTGGATGGATGGGTGAGGATGGTGGTGGGTGGATTTGTGTGTGGGGTGGTGGATGGGTGGATGGATGTGGGATGGATGGGTGGGTGGATGGTGGAGGGTGGATGGTGGTGGATGGGGGTGGATGGGTTGCGGTGGATGGCGGTGAGGTGGATTGGCGTGGGTGTGCTGGTAGGTGCTGTGGGTGGTGGATGGGTGGAATTATGGATGGGTGGGTGGTGGATTTGGGGGGTAGTGGATGGGGTGGATGGATGGTGGGTGGATGGGGTGGATGGGTGGGCTAGGTGGATGGGGGAGTGGATGGATGGAGGAATGTGGGGGATGGTAATGGAGGATTGGAGGGAGGGATGGAGGGATGGGTGGGGAATGGGTTGTGTGGATGGGTGGATGAACGGATGATGATGGAGGATGGATGGATGGGTGGGTGGGTGGGTGATTTGGGTGGGTGGTGATGGGTGATGGATGGAGGGTGGATTTGGGTGGATGGATGGGTGGGTAGATGGATGGATGGATGGAGGGAGGGAGGGAGCGGAGGGATGGATGGGCGGGTGGATGGATGGAATGGATGGGTGGGTGGGGGTGGGTGGATGGCTAGGTGGGTAGATGGGTGAATGGATGGACAGGTGGATATGGGTGGATGGGCGTGTGAATTTGGGTGGGTAGAGTATGTGGATGTGGGTGGATGGTGTTTGGATTCGGGTGG
>NW_020868782.1:27500-29929 GCF_003789085.1 Penaeus vannamei
AAGAAGGAAGAAGGAGAGAGAGGAAAAGGAGAAGGGAGGAGAAGGAGAAGGAGAAGGAGAGGAGAAGGAGAAGGAGAAGGAGGAGGGAAGGAGGAGGAGAAGGAGGAAGGAGAAGAGGAGAGAAGGAGGAAGAGGAGAAGAGAAGAGGAGAGGAGGGAAAAGGAGAAGGAGAAGGAGAAAAGGAGAGGAGAGGAGAAGGAGAGAGGAGGAGGGGAGAAGAAGAAGGAGGAAGGAGAAGGGAAGAAGAGGAGAAGGAGAAGGAGAAGAGAGGAGAGGAGAAAGTCGAAGGGAAGAGAAGGAGAAGAAGAAGGAGAAGAGGAAGAGGAGAAGAAAGGATAGGAGAAAGAAGAGAGAAGAAGGAAGGGAGAAGGAGGAGGAGGAGGAGAGAGAGAGGAGGAGAGAGGAGGAGGAAAGGAGCGGAGAGAGAGGAGAAGGAGAAGGGGAGAGGTTTTTCAAAGGTCTCCCTGACTTTTCTTCTCTCTCTCTCGGACATAAACATGTCAACAGCGACATAACGGAATATGTCTTGCCAGGCAGCCAATATATGTTATGCTGGTGGAAGATGATAGAAAAATAATGGGAGATAATCAGAAGAGGGGGAATGGGGTGAAAGGGTATTAAGAAAGGAAGAGAACGAAAGAAAAAGAGAGAATGTACTTATGTTCTTCTTACATGGCTCACACGCACGCACGCACACACGCGAATATATGTATGTACATACATATATGACTTTGTACGTGTTGATAATATGTGTATATAAGTATACTTACATTATATGCACACACACTGATCATATTCACACACATGTATTCACACACACACACACATATACTACATACACCACCACCACACACCACCAACACAATCCAACTAACATATAATATATTATATTATATTATATATATTTATATATTATTATAGTATGTATGTTACATATCTCTTGTGTATTCTTGCGTTGTTTTTCTCTTGTCAGAAACAACTACAAAAGAAAATGACAAAGGAAAAGGACAACAAATGATAAGAATTCAGAATGAGAAGGTAGATGACGTAATGGAGAAAATATATAGATTTCCAACTTAAACACGATTTTCAAAACAACCGCGAACGCAAAGGAAAATGACCTTTAAAGGAAAATCAAATAAATCTTTAAGGAGCAAAATCCCGCTCCGTTCCGCTTATACAAGTATAAAATCCTCATATAATTTCCAAAAATATTTCCCTTCATAATTGCCGCTCCATCTCTCATTATAGGAATTCCAAGAGATGCTTTATCGCTACTAAATCAAAGCGAAATATTGCGGAGTGCAAATGCAAGATTGAAGATCTGTATTAACGTCGAGGGATCGAATCCTACTGAATTATGGTTCTAATCGTCTAATCGTTCTTCTTTTGTTTCGGTTGGTTTGTGGCTTCGGGAATTTATAGGGATTAAACACGACATGGAATTAGCGTGACAAATTTACGTTATTTTTTGTACGAGGGAGAGAGATAGAGAAGAGAGAGAGAAGAGATGAGAGAAGAGAGAGAGAGAGATGAGAGAGAGAGAGAGAGAGGACGAGAGAGAGAGAGAGAGAGAGAGGGAGAGAGAGAGAGAGAGAGAGAGAGAGAGAGAGAGAGAGAGGAGAGAGAGAGGAGAGAGAAGAGGAGAGAGAGAGGAGAGAGAGAGAGAGAGGAGAGATGAGAGAGAGAAGACAGAGAGAGAGAGAGAGAGGACAAGACAGACGACAGACAGACACAGACACCGACAGAGAGAGAAAGTCCCTCCACTTCAGGAATCTAAGGAGAAAGGAGGGCCAAGATGCAAGCAGCGCCGAAGGGTCGAGGGCGCCCCGGAGGCCGCCCGCCGCCGCCGCCCATCCCGCCCATTGATATTCCTCCGGCGATCGCGAACCACAATTAAACAACCAAATGCTAATTGCACTGTGCAAGGCGTGAGACCCATTAAGACGGAGGGTCGACATAGCTGAAATTCCTATCGGCGCGCCATACGAACTTGACCCTTAGCGGCCAGGGAGGCGTGCGACCTTGTGACTCTGGGAAGACGAAGTTTTATAGGGAGAGTGATTAACTAAGGACTTACATGCACACGGGCGGCCGTAATGGGCGGCGGAGGAGGCGAGAAGGACGGGGGGGGGGAGACGAGAGTGGACGTGGGGTGGGGGGAGGGGTGAGGAGGTGGGATGGGGGTGGGGGGGGCGGTCGTGTTGTATATAGTAGGTTTATGTTTATATACGTCTACATTTAGACAGGTAGATAGTAGAGAGGTAGATAGAAGACTATTTCATATACTGTATCCATACTATTATGTATGTGTATATATCTGATATATTATTTATATATAATATATATATACTCATTATATATATATATTATATTATATATATATATATATATATATATATATTATATATTTATATATATAAATTTAC
>NW_020868782.1:43350-50850 GCF_003789085.1 Penaeus vannamei
AAAAAAAAATACTAAACGTTAAGTTGAAACTGAACCCTAAGATTTTGATAACACATCTAGGCTGACATGGATAGACGTCCAGTGAAAAGCATAATTAATCTATTTCAAATATATAATTTTTTAAGAATTACAGATTTCCATTATTGAAAAAAGGGTAACATAGAAACTAAGTTTGCATAAAGACACCTTCAACTCCCCTACTATCCAAGAGAAAGCGGAATCGGGTATAAAGAATCCTGACCGCTTTTCATTTGATACCCAACAAGGTCATAGACTCGATCCAGGTCAGGTCAGAAGTAGATTCAGCGCCCGGGCAGGCAGACAGAATGCAAAGTGAGGCTGTAGAGTTCGTGTGGATGTAGCGTGTGTCTGAAGAGGTAGCGGGGAGGGTGGGGTGGGGGTGGGGGGGGGGGGGGGCAGTCATGTAGTGCCCACACACAATAGAGGAAGCAATCAAGATTTAAGTACGAAGATAATGATATAGAGCATCTGCTACAATCAGGGTAGCACGTGAATATCATAGGAGAAACATACGCCTTTAAATCAGTGGAAAGAAATATCAAGATTTAAATGCGAATATATATCTATGAAAAAGAAGAAATATAGAGCAGTTTATATTCTCTGGTTCATTCCGCGAGAGGCTTTTCTGGATCCGTTTTCTTCGAGGTCATCTGAAAGTCCAAGGTTTGGGGTTGTGCAAGCGAGCTGAATCTCCAGAGCTTCTTCAAGCCTTCTCTCTCAATATACAAGCCTTCTTCAGTCGTACCCGGTCAGTATATTATTATTATTATTATTATTTTCAAAACTACACGTTTAATATAAAAATCAGCTCTTGCACTTATCCGTTCATATTACAATATATATGTATATTTCATAAGTACTCATTCAGTATACAAACCCTTTTCAAAACGTGTAACCTAATATAAAGTACAATCCTCTTTCAAAACTATTTGTTCAGGATAAGAGCTTCCATTAAAACCACTTCTTTAATATACATTTTCGTATTCTAACTTGTTCAACCCACAGGCATTCGGCCTTCTGAAGACCAACACGAATCTTAGTCCAGCCCACTCGGTCATCCTGTGGGCCTCTGTTCCTGTCAGACCCTGTGCTCCAGTTTTTCTTGACCGGCGCTTTTGGTTATTTATCTATTCAAATTACTTATTTGTTTGTCCATTCATTAGTTGATTATTCATTATCTAGAAGTTCAGTCAAGAATCAAGAGGATCGCAAATGTTCGTGACTGTGACTTTTCTTCTTCTTCATCCTCATCCTCGTCATCATCATCATCATTTTTTTCATCATCTTCTTTTTCATCATCTTCTTTCATCATCTTCCTCTCTCTCCTCTCTTCTTCTTTCTCTCTTCTCTCCTTCATCATCATCATCATCATAATCATTCATCATCATCATTATATCATTATCACCATCATCATCATCATCGTCATCATCATCATCATTTTCTTCTTTTTCATTATCTTCCTCTCCTCTTCATCATCATCATCATCATCACCATCATAATCATCATCACCATCATCATCATCATCATTATCATTCTTCCTCTTCTTCTTCTTCTTCTTGTCGTGTGGCTGGGAGAGTTTAAGGCAAGGTCAGGAGTAGGATGACCACTAACTGTGATTTTAGGGCACGATAGATATGCCTTTTAAAGGAAATCTGTCTCTTTTTTCTTCTGGTTTACATCATTGCCGTTCTTCTTGTCATGAATAGAATGATAGAAAAACATAATAAAATGTTTGTTATGATATAATGATATAATAATGTAGTGAACAATATGGTACAGTTATATATAATGATAAGATAATATGATATGATAAAGATATAATGATATATGTTATAATGAAACATTTCATATGATATACTAATATACCTTCGTCTTTGCAAATCGAAAAAATACAAAAGGGAATTATTACAAAAGTCCGAAAAGAAGTACACAGAGACTAATCTATTTTCTGCAGTGCTGGTTGTAATTAACTGGTATTGTCTGATATGGATTTTTTTACGTCGCTTTATTTTGATTAATAGCAACATCCTCCTCCATCTGAGCTCAAACCAGGAATATATATATATATTTTTGGACACAACGTTTATCTTTATCGCTACTATATCCATTCTGACCCACTCTTAAAGATATCAACATGGGTTTTATAATCAGAACAATTATATATATATCATTCCACACAGATATATCTCCCTTCTCCTCTTCCTCCTTTTTATTTTGCTTTTGCTTTTTCACCTCTTCTTCTTCTTCTTTTTCTTCCTTCTTCTTCTTCTTCTTCTTCTTCTTCTTCTTCTTCTTCTTCTTCTTCTTCCTCCTCCTCCTTCTCCTCCTCCCCCTCCACCCTCACACCTCGAAAAAAAAAATCCTTTTAACTATTCTCTCTCTTCCCATTCCCTCTGCTCCTCTTCTCGACGTACTTTCTCTCTTAACCTTATTTCTGCTTTTCTTGGGCTGTTTTCGCGCCGCCCGTGGGGTCCTTGGCGCCCTCACGCCCGCCGATGCTGCTGCTGCCTTCACCTCCTTCGTCTCTTCTGCGTGTTCTTCTTCTTCTTCTCCTTCTCCCTCTTTCATTTCTTCGGCTTCTTCTCTTCATTCTTTTTCCCTTTTCTTCTGATCGTGATTACTGTTGTCGTTTTTATTATTGTTGTTTTTGTTATTATTATCATTATCATATCATGATAACAATTTTTATTGATGTTATAATGATAATGATAATATTGATAATGATAGCGATAATGATGATAACAACAATGATAATGATTATAACAATGATAGTGATAATAACAAGAAGAATAACAATAATAATGATAATAAGGGTGATCATGATGATAATGATAATGATTATGAATATTATGGTAAAATAATGATTATTGTTTTCATTGTTATCAATATCATAAAAATCATTCTCCTTATTTTTCACTTTTTTCCCTCTTTTATCTTTCACTTTTATTTGAGATACTTGTTTTCTATTTCTCATATCTTTTTCTGCATCATCCTGTTTTTCTTTTCTTCACATTTTACTTCTTTTCATTCTCTTTTATTTTTTCATTCTTACTGTCATTCTTTTCCTATTATTTTTTCTTCTTTTTCATCTTACGTTTTCTCTTTTTTATATACTTTCACTTCGTATCATCATCATTTTCGTTATATTTCTTCTGCTTCTCCTGCAGCTCACGATGATATTACTGGTGCATCTTCCTTTTTCTCCTTTTCTTCTTTCTTCTTTCTCTCCCTCCTCCTCCTTGTTATCATGATTATCGTTTTTTAGAATATTTTCTCGCTACATTTCTACTACTACTGCTGCTGATAATGATATTACTAATACATCTTCTACTCCTCCCTCTTCTCTTTCTTTAATTCTTCTTCTTATTATTATCATTTAATTTTCTCCTTCTTCCATCTTGCTATCGCATCTTCTGAAGCCATTATCAACACAGATGGTACTATTGACTTTTATGATAATCATTGTTACGCATAAAATGCAAAACTATTATCATTAATCGCAGTGCCAATCACTTGATACCAAAAAATAGTTTTCACACACTATATTCATCCAAATATCGCCGTCACAACTGCTAATACATCCATACCCACACACACACACATACATTTGTGTGATATATATATATATATATATATATTATATATATATATATATATATATATATATATATATATATATATATATATATATATATATATATATATATACGTATCAGGTCGACTCGTAAGTTAAACAACTCGTAACCTCGCCTGGTAGACTGCGCATGTTCGTACTCGATATTTGTTCGTTAATAAGATGAAGGAAAACGATGTAAAGTACATAGGAAATGCTTATTAATATAATGATCAATTCATTTCAGGCTGTTAGGTCAGGTTGGGAAATGAAGGGAAGAGTAAATAATGTGTTCACCTCTCACGAAAAATAAAGTTACGAGTCGACCTGGGTACGAGTTGACTAGTAACCTATATATATATATAATATATATATATATATATATATATATATATATATATATATATATATATATAATATATATATATATATATATATATATATATATATATATATATATATATATATATATATATATATATATATAATATATATAGTAGTAGATATAGATAAGAGAGAGAGAGAGAGAGAGAGAGAGAGAGATACATGACATATATATAATATATATATACCATACATATATATATATATATATATATATATATATATATATATATATATATATATATATATATATATATATGCATATATATGCATACATATTGATATCTGAAGCCATTTACACACGCACCCAAGAACAAAATAGCTATCTGCCTTCCCTTAGAAAGACACACATTAGAAACAGGACCAAAAAACGTCCTTATCTCCCCGTACTCAGCGGATACGAGGCTATTTTCACCCACTCACAAATTGCATGCTTATCTCCATCTCAGATTTAATCCCACGGACGGACGCCGGACCAGCATCCCTGTTGCACAGCAATCATGCGGCCGTTGCAGCGTCAATCATCGCGTCTCTCTCTCTCTCGCTCTCTCTCTCTCTCTTCTCTCCTCTCTCTCTTTCTCTTCTCTCTCTCTCTCTCTCATCTCTCTATCTTCTTCTTCTCTCTCTCTCTTCTTCTTTCTCTCTCTCCTCTCTCTCTCTCTCTCTCTCTCTCTCTCTTCTCTCTCTCTCTCTCTCTCTCTCTCTCTCTCTCTCTCTCTCTCTCTCTCTCTCTCTCCATGCAGACAATTGCAGTGAATAACGGTAAGGACGAAAGGCTGAGAGGAACAGGAATAAATGGAGGGAGAGAGGTGGAGAGGGAGGGGGGGGGGAGGAAAGGGTACGGAATGGCGGAGGGGGGTGGGATGGGGGGGTCGGCGAGCTGGTGGAGAAGGAGAGGATGAGAGGAGAAGGAGAGGGGAAAAGAGGGAGAACAAGAAAAGGAGAAACAAAAAGAGAGAATGAGGGCGGGGAGGTTGAGAGAGAGAGAGAGAGAGAGAGAGAGAGAGAGAGAGAGAGAGAGAGAGAGAAGAGAGAGAGAGAGAGAGAGAGAGAGAGAGAGAGAGAGAGAGAGAGAGAGAGAGAGAGAGAAAGGAGAAGAGGAGAGAGTGAGAGAAAGAGACCGAACGAAAAAGAAGAAAAAAATGGGAAGTAGGAAGTAAAATTATAAAGGGAAAAGAGAGAATATCAGAAAAAAACGAAAACAAAAGAAAAAAAGAATTAGGTACTAAAATGAGGAAGGCCATAAAGAAGAGAAGAAGAAGATGCTATAATAGGAATTTAATTTCCTGCCGCTTTATAGAGGCCCATCAACATGCTTGGCCGGCGGAGTCATCGCTCCACCTCCTTCCTCCTCCTCCTCGGTCTCTCCTCTCTCCTCCTCCTCCTCTCCTCTTTTCTTTCTTCTTCTTCTTCTTCTCCTCTGCCTCTTTTCTTTATCCTTCTCCTCCTCATCCTCTGCCTCTTCCTCTTTTTTTTCTTCTCCTCTTCTTTCTCCTCCTCATCTGCCTCTTTTCTTCCTTCTTCTTCTCCTCTTCCTCTTTTCTTTTTTCTTCTTCTCCTCCTCATCCTCTTTTCTTTCTTCATCTTCTCCTCCTCCTCTGCCTCTTTTCTCTCTTTCTTCTTCTCTTTCTCCTCCTCTTCTGCTCCTTCCTGCTCCTCCTCCTCCTGTTCCTGTTTTCTTTCTTCTTCTCCTCCTCTTCTGCTCCTTCCTGCTCCTCCTCCTCCTCTTTCTCTTTTCTTTCTTCTTCTTCTCCTCCTCCTCTGCTTCTTTTCTTCCTTTTTCTCCTCCTAATCCTCTGCGTCTTCCTGCCCCTCCTTTTCCTCCTCCCCCTCTTCCTTTTTCTATCTTCTTCTTCTACTCTGCTTCTTCTTGCCCCTCCTCCTTTTCCTTATCCTTCCCTGCCTCTTCCTGCCCCTCATTCTACTCCTACTCCTCTTCTTCTTTTTCTTCATCTTCTCCACCTCCTCCTCCTCCTCCTCTTCCACTTTTCTTTCTTCTTCACCTCCTTCTTCTCCTCCTCATCTTCTTCGGCCTTCTTTTGTGCTTTCCCTACTTCTCCTTTCCTTCTCCTTCTCTTCGTCATTTTTCTCCTTCTCTTCTCCTATTTCTTTGACTCCTTCTCACCCTCGTTGTCTTCCTTTACTTCCTCCTCCTGCTCCTCTTCCTTTTCCTATTCCTCTTACTCTTTCTCGTACAGTCTCCCTCCCCCTCCTTTTCTTTCTGCTTCTTCCCTTCCTTTCTGTCAACCCCTTCCTTTACCATTTCCTTCTTCCCCTCCTTTTCCCTCTTCTCCCCCGCCTCAACCTCCCTCTTCATCCTCTTTCTCCCCCTCCTCCTTCTCCTCCTCTTTCTAGTCTTCCTTCTCCTCCTCCTCCTCTTCCTTCTCGTCCTCCACCTCCCCCCCTCCCCCCCTCCTCCAGCCTCTCAAAGCCCGGCCATCTCATCGCATGCGCCGCGCCTTCTCCCAATCCCTGCAACAGCCTCTGACGTCCGTCCTTTGGCTCCCTTGTCCGTCTGGATGTCTCGCATATCCTACATTGCTCGTCTTTACGGTTAGGCCCTTTGTCTTACCGGCGCGTCCTGTCCGAATCTGTGGATCGGAAAGAGAAAGTGGCGGCGTGAGTGAGGCCCAAGCCGAGGTCGCTTCGGGGGTTTGGGACGAGTCCGGGTCATCAGTGGCGTGGGAACCCGGGCTGACCAGCTAGTGTTGCCGGTTCGATGAGCTCCCATTTAACGCCACCATTTCCGTGAAAGCTCGTCCGGCCGCTTCAATAACCGCTTGCCAGCGCTTGACAGCCAGCGTCAGCCCGCCCCGGAGGCCGTCGTCGCCGCCGAGGGAGCCCGACGGCGAGCGCTGGCCGTCGGGGCGGAAATTCCGTCGCGAAGGAAGGCGGGAGACGCAGCGGGGTCAGCCGCGCGCAGATTGCACGCCGATGCTCGTAATCGGCCGTAAGGGCTCCGCGCCGCCGCTCCTCGCGATCTGCGCAGATTGAGAGGCGGCGCGGCGAGGGATCACGTGATGCGGCGCCGCAGCCTCGCAGCCGGCGATCAGCTCTGCGGCCGCCCGTTGCGGCAGGTTGCTCTGTTGACATCGTGTGTGGCGGGGAGTGGGCGGGGCGGAGGGCCAGGGGGAGTGGCAGGTGCGGGGGAGCTGTACTATATATATATATATATATATATATATATATATATATATATATATATATATATATATATATATATATATATATATATATATATATATATATATATATATATATATATATATATATATATATATATATATTTATTTATTTATTTATATATGAATCAATCAAATCCTCGGCTCCCCGGCCCAGCACGCGATACCCGCTCCGGTCCGGCCAGTTCCGGCTCCGCGCCCTCGGTCCGGCCCCGCGGGAGGCGCCGCCGCGGCCGCGGCTCCGGCTCGCGAGAGGCCTCATAGGGAACCCTCGGACCGGAGTTGCAATGGCGATTCCTA
>NW_020868782.1:63350-73350 GCF_003789085.1 Penaeus vannamei
AAGAGGGAGGAAGAGAGGAGGGAGAAGAGGGAGGAAGAGGAGGAGGGAGAAGAGGGAGAAGAGAGGAGGGAGAAGAGGGAGGAAGAGAGGAGAGAATAGAAGAGAGGAGGAGAGAGGAAAGAAGCGGAGGAAGAGAGAGGCGAGAAGAGGGAGGAGAGGAGAGAAGAGGAGGAGAGAAAGGAAGAGAGAGGAGGGAGAAGAGGAGGAAGAGAGAGGGAGAAGAGGGAGGAAGAGAGGAGGGACTGCGGGATGACGTGCCTGCAGCCAAAGGGAAATTCACTACAGTATAAATAATGATAATGAAAGCGTCAACAACAGTTGCATCAAAAATAGAAATAAGAATAGTTTTAAAAAACAGGAGCAACCACTACAATAATGATGATGATGTTAACGGTGATGATAATGACATTGCTAAAAATGTTTATAATGATAACATTGATAAAGATAGTAATAAGGGAAGTAATGATAATGATGATAATAACTGATAATGATGATAACGATAAAATTAGGAGAATAATAACAACAACAACAAGAATAATGATGATAATAATAGTGATAATAATGATGATGGCAATAGTTACAATAATAAGGATGATACAAATAATGACAACAATGATAAAAATTAAAAGGAAAATGATGACAATAATGATCATGATAATAATTGGACCTATGATGACAATGAGAATAACATCCGAAATAATGAGAGTGATAATGGTACCGATGACGAAAAGGAAAATGATGACAATAATGATCATGATAATAATGATGTTGACGAAAATAATTGGAGCTATGATGACAACAGAAAAAAATTGTAGCGGTGAAGATGATTATGTCAGTGATGATGATAGTAATGATAATCATAATAGTAACAACAATAAAAATAATAATTATCAATATAATAGTAATAATGGCAATGATAAGGATGATGACAATAAGGGCAATAATAATGATAATAGTAATAGTAGCAGTAATGATAATAATAATAATAGTAATAGTAATAATAATAATGATGATAACAATAATGATATTAATTATAATGATGATAATAATGATATTTATGATAATCATGATGATGATGATAATAGTAATGATAATAACAATAGTAATGATATTTACAATAATGATGATAATAATGATAATGATAGGGATAATTATAATAATAATGATGATGATAATTATAATAATGATAATAGTAATAGTAATAATTATAATAGTGGAAGTAATGATAATAAAATAAGGATTATAATAATAACAGGCATAATGATGATAATGATAATAATAATAATAATGATATTATTATTATTGATAATGATAATGATAATAACAATAATGATAACAATAATGATAATAATAATGACAATAACAATAATAATAAAGATGATAATAACAACAGCAACAACAACAACAACAACAATAATAATAATGATGATGATGATGATGATGATAATAATAATAATAATAATAATAATAATAATAATATAATATAATAATAATAATAATGATAATAATGATAATGATAATCATCATTATTAGTATAATAAAAATAATGATAATCATCATTATTAGTATAATACTGATGATGATGATGATGATGATAATAATAATAATAATAATAATAGTAATAATAATAATGATAATCATCATTATTAGCGTAATGAGAATGATGATAATGATAATGAAATAATGATAATAATAATGACAACAACAGCAACAACAGCAATAATAGCAGTAATAACAATTATGATAATAGTAGTAATAATAATAATGATAGTAATAATAATGTTAATAATAAAAAAAAAATAATAATAATAATAATAATAATAAAAAAAATAATAATAATGATAGTAATAATAATGATAATAACAGTAATGATAATAGGGATTACTAGAAGCCCTCAGAGAGCGCATACCTCCGCCAATTAACACCTAAAGAATTAAGGCGCCGCCCGTAAACAAAATGATAATAATTAGCCCTATTGTCATTGCAATCGGGGTAACTGGTGCAATCACTCCAAAAAATCCCGGATTATGATCTTTTAGGTTAAGTTTTATCTCTGGTAAAAATAATAAAAAAATCTGTCCATAACAGATAATAAACACCAATTAAAAAATGAACTAATTACAAAACGCTACCAAAAACATAATCTCCTTGGCAGAGGTAATAATGATAATGATGTTGATGATAACAATAATGATAGTAATGAAATGATGATAATAATGATTATGATAATGATAAGTCATAAGAACGAAGGTAATAATGATAATTCCGATAACAATGATGATAATAATGAGTATCATAATAATAATAATGATGATGATAACAACAGTGTTAATAATGATAATAATAACAAAAATAACAGTAATGATAATGATAATGATAACAATAGCAATAACAGCAAACGACAACATCAACATCGAACCCAAGACAATGACAGCAATAACAAACCCCACGATGCCACCCCCCACCCCACCCCGCCCCCACCCCCACCCCGCCCGCACCCCCGCCCCCTCCCCCGACGGGCGCCCAGGACCCGCTCCCTCCTGAAGGCGGCGGCGCGGTAATTGCGGAAGGCGTCAGGTGCGGGGCAGCTCGGGCGGAGGGCGTGGTTTAGGGAGCCCTTTGTTTGCATGGAGCGCCGCCCGTGGAAAAGGGAAGAGATGGATGGACGAGATGAGGGAGAAGAGGGAGGAAGAGAGGAGGAAGAGAGGAGGGAGAAGAGGGAGAAGGAGGGAGGAGAGAGAGAGGGAGGAGGAGAGGAGGAGAGAGGAGGGAGAAGAGGAGGAAGAGAGGAGGGAGGAGAGAGGAGGAAGAGAGGAGGGAGAGGAGGAGGAAGAGAGGAGGGAAGAAGAGGGAGGAAGAGAGGAGAAGAAGAGGAGGAAGAGAGGAGGGAGAAGAGGGAGAAGAAGAGGGAGAAGAGGGAGGAAGAGAGGAGGGAGAAGAGGGAGGAAGAGAGGAGGGAGAAGAGGGAGGAAGAGAGGAGGGAGAGGAAGAGGGAGGAGAAGAGGGAGGAAGAGAGGAGGAGAAGAGGGAGGAAGAGAGGAGGAGAAGAGGAGAAGAGAGGAGGGAGAAGAGGGAGGAAGAGAGAGGACAAAGGACGCTGCTTTGGATATGCAGTTTGTATGGACGTGGGCGTGGGTGAGCCTCTTTGTGTATGTGTGTGCGTATTTATGTATGGATATGTGTATTAATGTGTGTGTGTGCTGTATGTATGTGTGTATGCATCTATGTATTCATGCATCTAAGTATATATGTCTGCATGCACGTATATTTGTATTCTATGTGTGTGTCTCTCTGTATGTATATATGCATGTATATGTGCGTCTATCTTTGCATGTATACCTTAATCAGTTCGAAGTGTATTTAAGAGAATAAGAAAGAAAAAAAAAAAATGTCGAGAAAGGGAGAATTTTCCGTGACAGAATATAGCCTCTATTTCAGCAAAACATTTTGACAAGACACTTGTGTCTGAATGTTTAAACCGGAAAAGGTGAGACTATTTTGGAAAAAGAGAAATCCATTATAGAACCAGATTTTTTTTCTTCTGAAGAATCAAAGAAATGATATAAGTAGAGAGAGATGTGGAATAGATAAAGTAAGCATCTGTATCGGTTTTGAGATAATTTATCCACTCCTCTCTCTGCTTTTTAAATCCTTTTATTTTGCAACTTTGTTCCTCTTTCACTTCCTTGCTGCGCCCTTCTCCTTTTTTATCCTTCTGCTACTGTTATTTTTTTCCTTCATTACCTTTTATCAATCTTTTCTTCTCCCCTTTCTCTGTCCGTCTTTTCCCTCTCTTCTCCTCCTTTACCCTCGCCCTCTTTCTCACCTGTTTATTCAATTACCTCTTTCTCCGCTTTCTTCTCGCAATACTTCTTTCCGAAGAAGAATAGGAGAAAGGGAAGAAGGGAGGAGAAAGATGAATGAAAGAGGAGGAGAACAAGGAGAACGAGGGAGAGGAAGGAAAAAGAAGAGGAAGAGAAAGAGGAGGTAGAATAAGGGACATGACGAAGAGAGAAAGGAGGAGGAATAGGGCGAAGGAGAGAAGGGAAAAGAAAAAAATGGAATAAAAGAAAGTCGAAGAGAGAGAGAGGAGGAGTGAGAGAGCTAAGAAGGAGGAGAAAGATGAAGAGAGAAAGAGAGGAAGAGAGAGAGAGGGAGCTAATAAGGAGGAGGGAGAGGGCTAAGAAGAGAGAGAGAGAGGGGGGGGGGTCACAGGGGCGGCAGCCGTAGCATAATATTGCCATAACTCACTCCCGGCGATTATAGTCCGGCGATGTTTGGACTTTGTGCTCAGGCAAGAGAAACTAATTACACGGCGCGACTAATGCTCGCTTGGCCCGGAGGTGCGAAGATCAGGGCGATAGTGGTCGAGGCGGCTGGTTTACGGGCGGCGGCGGCGGAGGGGTGGAGGGGGTGGAGGGGTGAAGGGGGAAGGGAAGGGAAGGGGGTGGGGGGGGGGTGGAGGGGGTGTGGGGGGGAGGGGTGGAAGGGGTGGGGAAGGGGAACGGTGAAGGAGGGGAAGGAGGGACTGGGAGGAATGAGGGATGGGAGGGATTGGGGGGAGAGTTGGGGGAGGGATGGAGAGGGGGGGATGGGGGACGGACCAGGGAGGGTGAAGGAGGGAAGGAGGGAGTGGGGAGAGAATGAGGGATGGGAGGGATTGGGGAGAGTTGGGGGAGGAATGGGGGTGAGGGGGGAGGGAAGGAGGGAGTGGAGGAAGGGAGGGGAATAGAGAAGAGGGAGGGATGTCGAGAGGGCGGTGAAGGAGGGGAAGGGGTGAAGGGGGACGAGGACAAGGGGGGAGGGGTTTCTACATTCTCCCCAGGCGGAGGGGTGATATAAAGGGGGGGGGGAGGGGGGAGGTTAGTTTGTGTGCCTGTTTGTCGTTTTCTTGTCTTTTTATAGTCTCTACCTTCTACTGGTTCCTTTTCTTCCCTTTTCTGTTTCCCTTTCTCTGTCTTTATATTTCTCTTTCTCCTTGTCCTTCTCTTTATCTTTATTTCTCCTCCTTTCTCTCTAACTTCCTCTTATTCTTCTTTTCTTTAAATGTTGTCTATTTATCTATTTTTATATCCGTCTATCTATCAGTATATTTAAGAATCTGATATATATATTTCTCTTTATATCTATACGTCTCTCAATCTGTCTATCTGTTTTTCTATTTAATTTCTTTACTTCTCTATATATCTATCTGTCTGTCTATCTGTTTATCTAGCTATCCAATTTCTCTATTTCTCCTTATATCTATCTGTTTATCTATCTATCTATATAACTCTAGCTATCTAATTTCTCTATATCTCTACCTGTCTATCCACCTACTTATTTAGCTATCTAACCCTAACATAATCTATCTCTCCATCTATCTCTCTCCCTCTTATCTTTATCCTCTTTCTTTCTATCTTCCCCAGTCAGGCATTAGACAGACAGTAGACATTATCACTCTTTCTCTATCTCCCCTTCTCTCTCCCCTCTGCTATTCTTCCTCCTTTCTCCTTTTATCCCTCTCTCTCTCGTCTCTCCGTCTACCCCCTCTCTCTCTTCTCTCCTTCCCTCTCCCATTCTTCTAACCTCTCCTTCCCCTCCCCTTTTTACCCCCTCTCTCATCCCTCTCTGTCTTCCCTTTCCTATTCCTCCCACCTCTCCTTCTCCCCCCTCTCTCTCTCCTCTCTCCCCTCTCTCTCTCCTCTCCCCCTCTGTCTCTCCTCTCCCCTCTCTCTCTCCTCCCCCCTCTCTTCTCCCTCTCCTCTCCCCCTCTCTCTCTCTTCTCCTCCTCTCTCTCTCTCCTCTCCCCCTCTCTCTCTCCTCTCCCCCTCTCTCTCTCCTCCCCCCCCCTCTCTCTCCCCTTCTTCCCCTTCTCCCCCCCCCCCTTCATGTTCGCATAATTGGCTCTTGAGTTTTTGTTTATCTCTCTAGAACACAAGCGAAGATATCTTATTTATGAGAATCCGCGTAACGAGAGAATTGCATGCGGGGCTTAGTGTGCTACAATGCTTTTTATCATTATTTTGTTTTTTGTAGTTTTTTTTTAATTTTTTGTTTACATTATCATCTGTTTTTACATTATGTTACTTTTATTCTTCAGTGTCATTTTTTCTTTCACTTATCTCTATTTTATTATTTGTTATTATCGTTCATTTTTTGTTTACATTATCATCTGTTTTTACTTTTATTTTCTATTATCGTATGTTTTACTTTTATTTTTCAGTGTTATTTTTTTTCTTTCTTATCATTATTATTTTTCTTTATTCCTTTTCATTGTTTGGTCTCGTTTTTCCTCTATCATTGGTATCATAATTTTTATCATATCATCTATCTATCTTCGCCATGCTGCTTTATAATTCTTTATCCTCCTATGTATGTGTCTCTGTTTACGACTGTCTGTTCTTTCCCCTTCATGTGTGTGCTAATTCTATTCCTGAGACTGCTTCTCTTTAACGGAGAAAATCGTTTAATTATTTTGCTAATGCGAATTCCATTTTCTTCTTTTTCCGCCTTTTTTTTTTATTATTATCTTATTATCATGATTTTATCATTATCATGATCATTATCATTATTATCTTTTCTTATTTTATTCTTTAATTATGGTTTAATTATGTTGGTATGACAGACGTGTGGAAGAATGTGTCCTTTGTTCAACCTTCCTTACCTATGTTTTTCTCTTTCTCTTCTTCGTAAAAATACAAATACAGATAAGCAACACACACAGATAAACCCACATATAGTTGAATACATATACAGATATCTAAATCTCTTGACGCTTATGAATACACTAGCTTCACTGTCAATGTTTATCTCGTATCCATGAGGACATCGGAGACATGCTCTCAGAGAAGCATGTCTACTCCTCCCCGGGATGAAGCGGCAGGAGGACCAGTTCCCTTCCGCCCCGACTTTGACCCCAGCAGATTCACGTCAGCGTGCTAGTACTCGCAGCTGAGTCGCCTGAGAGGGGCGGTCTACCTCTGATCTGTGCCGCCTCTGGATTAATGGTATGAAAACCAAATACCTAAAAATAAATAGGTAATGTATTAGAAAATGAATAAGTAAGGCATTAGAAAAAATAGTAAGGTAATAAAATAATAGGTAAGGTATTAGGAATAGGTAAGGTTAGAAAATGAATAGGTAAGGAGAAAAATGAATAGGTAAGGTATTAGAAAAATGAATAGGTAAGGTATTAGAAAAATAAATAGGTAGTTATAGAAAAAAATAGATAGTAAGGTATTAGAAAAATGAATAGGTAAGGTATTAGAAGAATAACTAGATGAATAAGTAAAATACTAATAAAAATATGATAAACAAAATAAACAATAAAACCATAATCGAGCGCCGGCGAGCCTGCACATAACTCGCCTCGGCAGCCGAATCAATTACGGAAATCTGACGCCCGGGCCTCCAGGATTTAGTGGGGCTTTGATCATCTCTCGTGACGTTTTAATTAATTCTCTACAGGAAACTAATGGGTCGTTATGGGTTTCTTTTGGATCCTTTCCTAAAAGATCCTTAGAGTGAAGGGATCCTCAGAGGAAAGGGAAATATAGGGAATGTTGGTGTGATTGAGAGATTGTTTTTATATTTCTAAATTGTTCTGAATAATGAATAATTGGGACAGATATCATCAGAATTGATCTGAAATGTAGTATTTGTCATTCTCATTGTTGCTAATATATTTTGAAATAAAATTATTTGATAATAGATAATGTCACACGCTGTCTATATACATAATACATATATATTCATGTACACAGATACATATATGTGTATAGATAGATAGATAGAAAAACAGATAAATGAGTATTTATCTAACTATATCTATCCATATCTATCTATTATTATATATATATATATATATATATATATATATATATATATATATATATAATATATGTATATATGTATGTATGTATGTATGTATGTATATGTAGATAGATAGATAGATAGATAGACAGATAGATGTGAGTTTTTGTGTGTACATATATTTATGTATATTATATATAGTATATATATATATATATATATATATATATATATATATATATATATATATATATATATATATATATATATATATATATATATATATATATATATATATATATATATATATATATATATATATTATATATATTATATATATATATATAATATATATATATATATATATATATATAATATATAATATATGTGTGTGTGTGTGTGTGTGTGTGTGTGTGTGTGTGTGTGTGTGTGTGTGTGTGTGTGTGTGTATGCAAACACACACACACACACATATGTATATGCATGCATGTGCACATTCTCCCACTGACCCTGAGCGTCTGAGACCGATGGCGGCCACACAACCACTCAATGAATTAATGTAATATACTCTAATCTTAATGACAATCGATGCTTGATTAAATTAATTGATGCTGCCGCCGCTGATTGCCAATTAAAACGAGAATGTGAGTGAATGTTGTTGATCAAGAACAGGAGAGCCAGATATTAAAATCACTTTCATCTTTCTCAAATATCTATCTCTCCTTTTCTGAAATAACACTCTGAGAACCAAATAAAAATCCCTTGCATTCTCCAATACACTGGAGTCCATTTTAACGCAGATTCTACACATAAACCGTTTTTTATTACAGTGTCAAAGGAAAAAAAAAACAAGAATATAATACACTGTTGTTTGACGAAAAGCAGACGACCTTCGTGTCTTGTTCCATCTGGCTTTTCTTGGTGTCGAAATTCTGGTTTTGATTTCAGTTTTCATGAATTGTCTTTTTCGCTCGCATGCGTTCGTGTTCGTAGAGAAGCATATTCATAAAAAATATAGATTAATGTCGTTATCATTATCGTTACTGGTGTTATATGTATTATTTCATTATTATTTATTATTATTTGAATTACTATTCATCTTTACCATCGCTATCATCATTATTATCCATCATTATTTCCATAATTGTCATTATCATTATGATTACTATTATCTCCCCCCCTTATCTCTCTCGTTCTGTGTCTTTTGTTCTTGTTTGTGTCTATCTGTCTGGTCTTCCCGGTCCTCGCTCTCCTCTTTCTCCCATCCCTAATTGTCATCCCTAATGATCCCTTTCCATTCCCTCTTCCTTCCTCCTATCCCTTCCTCTCTTCTCTCCTCTCGTTCTTCTCTCTCTCCCTCCTATCTCTCTTTTCCTTCTGTCCCTGTCTGCCTCTCCCCTCCGCCCTTCTTCTCCCTCCCGTTCCCTTCCCTTTCTTTTCCCTCTCCCATCCTTTCCTCTCCCTCTCCCTTTCCTTCTCCCTCTCGCTCTCCTTTCCCTCTCCCCTATCTCCCTCTCCCTCCTTCCTCCCTTCCTCTCCCTTTCTCCCTCATCCCTCCTCTCCCCTTCTCCCTCTCCCTCCTTCCTTCTCCCTCTCCCTCCCTTCTCCCTCTCCCTCCCCCCTACCCTCTCCTTTCAAATTGAAATTGAACTCAACAGACTAAGCGATCGGTAAGCCATCACGAGTTATTTAGTGGCCGTAGAGGTCATTTCCCTTAAGAAACTCATCAAAACTCGAATCTATGAATCAATAAACTATTCTTCTTTATAACCTACGATCGTCTACGGCTGCCTCCTTCAGATAAATGTTTTTTTTTTTTTTTTTTTTTTTTTTTTTTTTTTTTTTTGGGGGGGGTTATTATTATTGTTATTTATGGTTTTCTTTTACGGTGTGGCTTGTATGTTTGTAAACTTGTAAACGGTTTACAGGTATTGGTGTTTTATTGAGAATTCGAATCGGGTAGACCGAAAAATCTGAGTGTATTGTACTAAAAAGAAATATTTCGTTAGGACGTGGTTATAATGTTAATTATTTCTTAAAACTAATAACAATATGAAAGGATAGATTTTACTTATATATATCCCATATCATAAAGCAAATTAGGTTTGATAAAGATTAATTCTGATAAGGATGGTGAGAGAAGAAACATCCAGTTGTACAAACAAGATTTGTTCTGCGAAAGACTGTGAAGAATTAAACATCTCAT
>NW_020868782.1:89060-94060 GCF_003789085.1 Penaeus vannamei
AGTACCCAGGGACCGCGCGCGCGTTCCTCCCGCCGTCGCCTCCCGCACTGAAGTCCGGAGACGCTTTCGGGCCGGTATCGAAAAGCTGTCACGGCGAGGACGGGGCGCGACATCTAGACGGGAGCCCCGCGAAGTCAGAGGGACGGGTCTTCCTTCCTTCTCTGCTGGCTGGATGTCCTCCGAGGACGCCCTAATCGCTAACTTGGGTGTCCCTCTGCTAGCCTCCTTGGTGGATGTCTGAGGGATCCTAACTAGCGAATTTTAGGCGTTTCCGCAGATCCTACTTAGGTATCCTAGGTGTCAACCAAGGGAGTCCTATTGGTGTTCTAGATTTCAGTTAACAAATTTCCGCGCACAGTCCCATGAAGTCCTACTCCTGGACGTTTTAAAAGCCATGGTAATTTTTAAGGCCTCGCTAAGTAGACCATCGAATTCCTTTAGATGTCACACTACTAGTTCCACTATACGTATTTCGTCTTGCTATTTTCCTCATCGCTTTGCTAACTTCTTTTAAATTATTTTTCTATGGACTCTTTCGGAGGGATAATACTTGTTTTACCCAAAGGAAACCCTCCTTTTCTTACCCTCTTCTCCCTTTCATTCCTCATCTCAGCCTCACCTTCTGCTCCTTCCTCTCCCTCCCTCCCCTCCTCCTTCCTCACCCCTCCTCCCCTCCCCCCCCCACCCTCCCTGATCCTTCCCATTGCGCGGTAACTTCTTCATCTTGGGGATAAACAGGTTCAACTTCTTGGCACATCCGGGACCTGCGAGGCGTCTCTCTCTCTCTCTCTGGCTTCTTTTCTTTCTTTCTAATACTCTCTTTATATATATTTATCTCTCTTGTTTCTTGTTCAATTTCTCTCGAATACTCTTTCTCTCTCTTGCTCTTTTTCTCTTTGCCATTAATACTCTCTCTCTCTCTCTCTCTCTCTCTCTATCTATCTCCTCTCTCTCTCTCTCCTTCTTGCCCCTTTTTTCTTTCTCACTAAAAGTCTCTCTCACTCACCTTCTTTTTTCTTTATATATATATATGTATATAATTATCAATTCCTACCTCTTGGTATTCATTGTATTAATTTGTAGTAGTTTCATGTCTCTCTGCCTGTACACAGTGATACTACAATTTGAGTTTATTTATAATTAACATGAGCGCAGTAACAACATAAAGATAGATTAGAGCTTGGACGTACAAACACTCTAATGTTTTCAAAAGCAATTCACTTTTTTCATAATGAAATGGATAGTTGAGTGTTTACAGAAGCCAATTAATGACTGTTTATTCGTATACAAAATTGGTTATATGATTTTTTTTTTTATCAAGCGCTACTTCCCACTTGACCAAACGTACTCTCATAATTCAATGATACCACAGTAAAAAGCCTTTGCGATATTTTTAATGTAATTTACTTCTAAACGTCAACAAAAATATTTATGCTATACGCTGATAATGGAATATTTCCATACCCACAATACAAACCCTTTTTGGTATGACTATTCCATCAAAATATTTGTATTCATCAACCACTAATATAAATCTATAACTTCCCACTCTCTTAGTATCAACCATTTCCGTTTTCGTGTAAGACAAACATTTTATTTTTACTTCCAAACATTAAAAAAAAAAAAAAAAAAAAAAAAAAAAAAAATTCAGCCATGCATGTTTACGTATTTTACTTCGAAACATCGTAAGAGAATTTCCGATCATGTACTTTTTCGTCTTTTACTTCCAAAAATCAAAAGAGAATTTCCAATTACGTACTTTTTATGTGGTTTACTTCCAAATATCAGCAGCAAAGTATTCCCCTAACTTCTAACACTTAACCACTATTTTTCCGACTTCACGCAAACATATCATATCTGTATAATATAAACTTTAAATGCATTTTAACTCCAAACATCAACACACTATGCATTTCAGTAACTTTCCAATCTCTCGCAATAACAATTACTGTCTTTCTCATCTCAGATTCTTTCGATACATTTTTATTTATTCTTTAAAAAAGTTTTTAATTCAAAACATCAGCGTAAAAATATTCTATCAACCTCCCACACTCTCTCAATATCAAATATTGCCGTTCTCTTCTTTAAAAAAATTAAAGAAAAAAATCGAAAATGATTATATTTTATAATGGACTTTTATTTTCTTAACAGAAACACAATTTCACAAATTTTGTACCAATTACTGTTGTTCTTTTCCCAAACAATCCCTTTGGTATATTTTTAACATGGTCTTGGATAGAATTTTACTTCCAAACATTAACGCACAATATTCCAGCAGCTTCTCAGTATCAATTATTGTCATTTTATTTACATACACAAAACAGTCTTCATTATTTTTCATTCTATTTTCACTTCCAAACTTCAGCACAAAAATACTCCGACAACTTCCCACGCCCCGGCAATGTCAGTCATTGTTGCTCCTTCTCGAACCAACACCCTTGGCACTTCCTCCTCTGGTCTCTGCGGTTCTAATTGCCTAATTGTTTCTGGATTGCAGTTCGGTATACAGCTCACTTGAGTCAGTTTCCGCTGTTGTGACGTTTGTGGGAACTTCGCCTTAATTAAGTGCTCGTTGGTGTTGTAACTGTTGTTGTTCTTGTTTTGGCCGCCGTCGGTATTCATGCTGTCATCGTTGTCGCTGTTATTGTTGTCATTATCTTCATCACCATCGCAAATGTTGGCTTTATCATCATTACTATCTTTTATCATCATTACAAATACCACTATCATATTTCATGGTTAATATATATCATTACCATTCTCTATTATATACTGTTTGTTTATTACAATAACATCAATAATAATAGCAAGATCATTAGAATTAAAGCCTATTTAAAAAATCCGGTTTCTCATCAGCGCCAGCATCAGAAAATCGCCGCATAGTTTTTTTTTAATTTTTTTTATTTTTTTTTTTTTATCCAAAATGTTCGCCGAAGATGCGCCCAAAGAGCCGCCGTTCTCAAAGTGTCTTCGCGTTCTCCCGGGCCGAACGTACCGTGGTTTCGCGGCGAAATCAAGTGGCCGGTCGACCTGACAAAACGTTTCGCGAATCAAACCCGGGCGAGAATTGGAAGTGGTTCCCTTCGCTTTGAGGCCGTTTGTAAACAGCCAAAATGAGCGACACTTAGAGCCTTAAAGTGATATCTGTCCAAATTGCAACACAGGTTTCAATCTTCCTTTCTATCTTGGTTAGTCACTAAAATGGCAAAAATGCACCTATGGGTTTTTCCCGCCAAGGATGGAATCGGTCCTCGAGCTGTAAAACTAGCAAAACACTCAAATGTATCCACAAATTACCTTTAGTTAATTGAAAATTACATTTTTGTACACGCAGAGTTGTCCATTTTATTGGCATTACCTATAAATAGTAATCATATTTGGCCTCGATACAACAATAAAGAAAAAAAAAAAATCGCGAGCCGCATTTGAATTTTCAAAAAGTTCTGATGAGAAACCGGGATTTTTAAAATCCGGCCGAATAGCATCGAAAAAAAACGAAAATTTCAAGGAAAGTGAAATCAGATGAAGCCACCACTAATTGACTCCTTGGTGGCGGAGTCATTTCAGAAAACAGAAGGTGAACATTCAAGATCCCGGTGACAGTTGGTTATCTTTGTTATTAATAGTAGTATCAATATTATCATTAGTGTTATCATTATCTTCATTATTATTATTATTATTTATTTTCATTGTTATTAATATCATTACTGTTTTTCTTGTTATTGTTTTTATTATTATTATTAGTAGTAGTAGTAGTAGCAATGTTATTGCTATTTTTATTGTTTTTATTATTATTGTTATTACTATCGTCATCATTACTATTGTTATTACCATCCTTACTACTTACTGTCATCATTTCTTCTTTATTTTTGCTTTATTTCACGCGTCATCTTCTTTGTCATGATGACACTTTCAGATCGGTCTATGATGTCAGATAAGACGGCTACAAAAGGTCAGGAATCAGCCAGGGCGAAGGTCACACATACTATACACATACTCATACAAACACATTCATAAACAAGCACAAAGAGACACAGTAACGTACACACAAACGTGCTTACACGTACACAAATGCAAGCTCAAATACACCCATACACAAACATACACGTACACGGACATTAAAAAACAAATACCCCCCCCCGACACACACACACACGCACTCACACACACACCACTCCACACACACACGCACTCACACACACACACACACACATCACACAACACACACACCACACACACACACACACACACACACACACAACACACACATACACACACACACACACACACACACACACACACACACACACACACACACACACACACACACACACACACACAACACACCACAACACACACACACACACACACACACACACACACACACACACACACACACACACACACACACACACACACACACACACACACACACACACAACACACACACACACACACACACACACACACACACACACACACACTCACACACACACACACACACACACACACACACACACACACACACACACACACACACACACACACCACACACACACTCACACACACACACACACACACTCAACACTCACACAAAGTCAATAACCGAATAGAGAAATGCAATAATAGACCCAAATGAAAGAGTTAAAAAAGAAAAAAAAAGAAATCACTTTTCGATTGTTATTGACCTAAACTGCAATATATTTTGAATCGAATCCCTTTCGCCGCCGCGCATGCATTCCGCTGAACTTAATTTAGAGCTGTCTGGTTTCGTTTATTTTGAAATAAGGGAAGAAAACCAAGTATTTTGCTTAATGTGACAAGTACTGTCAAAGTGTATTTTATACACAGTGGTAGACTTTTTATTCGTCTGTTGGTCTGCTTATCTTTGTTTATTTTTATTTTTTTTATTTATTATTTTTTTTTTTTTTTTTTACTGTTTTTGTGTTTCAATTTTCCTTTCTCTGTTGCTGTTATTCAGGTTCACACTCGCGTTTAAC
>NW_020868782.1:156187-168687 GCF_003789085.1 Penaeus vannamei
CCGTCTGAGCTTCATGGTTATTCTTATCACATAATTAAACTGTTCACTTCCGGCAAGGAGGTATACGCCAAAAAGTATCTCGCAATGTTAATATAAAAAATCCTTGATCTGGACCATGATCCGCATCACCACAAATATTGACATCTCAGTTGGGCTAAGACACACCTCTGGTAAAAAAAATCATAAAACCAACAAACAACAAACACTAACCAACGCTGCCAAAAAATAACCTCCTTGGCGGAGGTAAATATAACTGCAAAAAGTCTACGGCCCGCAACCCATGTTTCAGTATCGGCGACACACCGTAGAAACCCAGTCAGACAAGGGAAACTCACAGCTGGAACTAGGAAACGCTTTGATAGTGTAGATGGAAAAAAAGTCATTTGATCTTAACAAATTCTGAAGAATAAACCTTAAGGAAAAGGATGAAATAATAATAATAATAATAAAGAAAGAAATAGAAGAAAATAAACGAATAGCAACAACACTACTAAGTCCTTAGAAATACTTTCCTTACAGCAGGAAACACATCTTACGCTGAAAACGCCCGCGAAAGATACAGCCATTCCGGGCCCGCCAGTCCCCGTGACCGCCTCAAATTTCCATGAAAAGGACAGCGTACCCAAAGTGGCGGACGATATTACGCTTAATGGGGCTAGTAGGCGAGGCGGCTCGCTGGGCGGGCTGGCCAGGTCGATAATTCATTGGGATTTTTTTCCTTTTTTTTTTTTCTTTCGTTTTTCATGATTGTGTCCAAGGTGTTGTTTGGGATTTGCAACTATTGATTTATTTAAGGCCTCTTTCTCTCCCCCCTCTCTCTCTCTCTCTCTTCTCTCTATATATATATATATATATATATATATTATATATATATATATATATAGTATATATATATATACATATATAGTATATATATATATATATATATATATATATATATATATATATATATATATATATAGCATATAGTATACATATACATATATATATATATAGTATATATATATATATATTATATATATATATACATATATATATATAATATATATATATATATATATATATATATATTATATATATATATATATAGTATATATATATACGATCCCTAGTCACAATGTCCATCAGCCTCCTCGGCCCGAGACGCCGAATCAAAGAGCTTCCCAAGAGCGTCTTCTTCCGCTGAAACTAATAATCTCTCTGAAGTCCAGAACGGGGCCCGTGCAAGGGCATGTGCACCTGCGATCGCCTTTTTGCAATGTATATTTAGTACTATTCAAAACTTCTTAGATTCTGGACGTGAAGTTCGCATGACTAGGTTTTAGTGCAGCTTTTGACTGCCTCGCTCATGAGAGTTTTCTTCCCCGGATTCGGGAGTATTGGAAACTTTTCCCGGGTTTTTGGTTTTTGTGTTCAAGGGAAATGAGTATGAAATTCATGGTGTGTATTCAGAGGGTGTTTTGGTTCTTTTAGCAGGAGAAACAGCGCTGGTTTTAGTAAAGATAAAGTGCGTTTTTGAAAATCGCCTTTGTAATATTATTTGGTCAATAAATCATGAATTTATTAGTAAGACTGATTACAGGGATTGGCTGGCTTTTTAAAACTAGGTACAGCCATGCAAATCTATTACTTCAGTGTATAATATGCCTCTATCTGACAAATATCTAGTAACAAGGAAAAGAAAAATCGCAATTTAACTTTAATAAAAATGTTCCGTGTGTAAAGAAATATTTCTTCGTACATTATTTTGCCATGTTTGTACCTTAATTAGCTAAGTTCATTGAAATTCATTCTCAAGGGTATGTGTATTTTTCACCACCATGTCCGTTCCGTTAATTATTCACTGTATAATGAGAATGTGAAGTACGCTAACTTTATTTTCTAAACTTGTTCCCTTCATGTTTGGAATATCGGTCTCCAGGGGATCCATTCTTCATTTAAAGAAATAAATATACATAAATCCCTTTTCTAAATAAAATTCCAAGTTATAGCATATACATCTATTCACTGGTTGACCGTATATGATTAATAAAACGGATATAAAACCTAACTTATTCTGAGACTAAAATGCATAACCTCATTTGTTCTCATCGACACGTGGAACAAATCAGTCTCTATGAAATGCCTTTTAAGAGTTTCACCAATTTTTTTTTCTGCTCTCCTTCCTCCCTCTTTCCTCCGTTCTTCTTCTCTACTTCCTTCCTACCAGCAGCGGAAAGTCCTAAACTTCTCTGGTTTCCCCTCTTATTTCTATGCTTATGTATAGTAATGATGATGACATATAGTTGTTTTCCTCGATAATAATAATGGTTATTACAATACTGATAACAATAATATTGATGTTGAAAATGATAGTGATTAAATTCATGATAACAATAATATTGATGTTAAGGGTTATTATGATGATGATAATAATATGATAATAAGGATATGATAAAATGACGATTATAATGATGATAATGATAATGATGATAATAATGGTAATAATAATAATGAAAACAATAATGATAGTAGCAATAACAAGAGTAATATGTATAATTTTAATACAATTGATTATGATAACAGTAATTATAAATTTAAAACATGATAGTAATGATAATGATAATAATAATAATAATAATAATGCCATGTCATAATATTAATACCAATAATGATAGTAATAGTAGTAATAGTAGTAGTAGTAATATTAATGATAATAATAATAATAGTAATAGTAAATATAATAATAATAGTAATAACAATAGTAGTAATGATAATGATGGTAATAATTAAGATAATGATAATGATCATGGTAGTATAAGTAATAATAAAGATGACAACAATAGTAATAATGATAATAGGAATAATGATAACAATAATCATTATTACTATTGCTATTATAAAGATGATATTGATAACAGCAATAACATGATGATGATGATGATACAGATAATAGTACTAATAATGATAATGATTATGATTTAAAACAATCATAATGATAGTTATAATACTGATAATGGTTAATAATAGTAATGAAAATGATATGATAAAGAGATAATGATTATAACAGTAACAATGGTAAAAGTGATATCAATAATAATAATAGTAATAATATTATTGATAATAGTAATGATGATAATATTAGCAATAATGATAATTGTAATAATGATAACGAGAATATTGACAATGGTAACAATGATAATAATAATAATAATAATGATAATAATAATGATAATAATAATAATAATATAATAAATGAATTAAAATTACAATGAACATAATAATTAGTCATCATCGTCATCATCATCATTACCATCATCATCATCATCATCATCATCATCATAATGATGATAATAATAATGATAATGATATCAAGACAACAAGTGGAACAACAATAACAATAATTATTAAGATGAGAAAATCTTAATTAGTGTACCATGAAGCTCTATGCATCTCTATGCATTAACGAAAACATATTGTGTGGATTACAATTTTTTATTTTGCTCTACAGCTTACATTGAGAAGCATAACTTTTATTTTATCTTTAATGCAACCTGGACAGGCCCCTGAAATATGTTGCTTTATGCTGGAATAAACTTTGATGTGCTTTAAACATTTTCGTAAATAAGGCGAAATGAAATCAAGTTATTATTTCGTAGAAAACGTAGGAATAAATGTAATTCCGATATATGTAAATGTAAAGTGAAAATGTAAAGTAAATATTCTCCATTATGTGAACCTGATCTATGTTCGGGTACACAGAGCATATATACAACACGCAAAGAATATATAGTATGAGGAGCAGCTTCAATTTTGAAATATTCATGAATCACTAAACTTTTCCTTTGATTTGCGTATGTAGGTATGTACATGCATAAGTCTACAGTCTGTTTCTAAATAAAGGTAACATTGTAGATGTGGAGGCGGGTAAATGAATAGACCTCTCTCTCTCTTTCTCTCTTTCCTCCCCCCATTTCTCTCTCTCTTTCTCTCTGTCTCTCTCTCTCTCCTCTGTCTCTCAATCTCCTTCTTTCTCCTCTCCCTCTCTCTCTCCTCTTTCTCCTCTCTCTCTTAATCTCCCTCTTTCTCCACTCTCAATCTCCCTCTTTCTTTTCTCTCAATCTCCCTCTTTCTGCACTCTCTCTCAATCTCCTTCTTTCTCTTTTCTCTCTCTCTCTCCTCTTTCTCCTCTGTCTCTCAGTCCCCCTCTTTCTCTTTTTTTCTCTCTCTCCTCTGTCTCTCAATCTCCTTCTTTCTCTCTACCCATCTCTCCCTCGCCCTCTTTTCCATGTAATTAATGTTTAACAGCGATTCAGTTGCCATGAAAGGTTAATTATCTTCTCAGCGCTGTTGTTACTCCCCGACCTGCTTCACACGGTACTGGCGTGTCAAGAGCTTCAACAGACGGAATTATGGAACATTAGTGAGAAACAATAATTCATGTTCTGATAGATTTTGGCCGAGGGAGATGTTGACGTCTGCTCGGTTATTCGCATAGTTTTTGTAAGTGTATTTTGGAATTCCCTTGACTTTTTCGTTATTGTTATTGTTACTGATATTACTAACATCATTATTATTATTGTTATTATCATTATTCTTTTTATTATTATTATCATTATTATTATTATTTTATTATTATTATTATTAGTAGTAGTAGTAGTAGTAGTAGCAGTATTGTTATTATTATTATTATCATTGTTATTATTATCATAGTTATCATTAATTTGTTTCTTCTTCTTATCATTATTTTTCAGAATGGGTGGGGATGAGGATAAGATAAAGGTGGTGGAGATGGTTGCACGGATGAGCGCTTGAATGTGAGTGTGTGTGTGTGTGGGGGGGGGGGGGGTTGCGTGTGTTTGGGTGAGGAGCGGATTGGAGGAATATGATTATGGAAGAGGCGGGAGGGGGGGGGGGTAGGACAGAGCGAGTACAGGGGGGGGGGAGGGATAGGGAGGAAAGGGGAAAGGGAAAGGGGGGGCGGGGATTGTGGGCGAGCAAGGAATTCGTGCTTCGCTGACACAAAAACGTAACAGTGATAATGATAATGTAAACATCATTTTGTAGTCATCATCATCTTTTTAAAAAAATAATTCATCACGTTGATCACTGTCATCAACCTTTCACTAAGTAATATCATCAGATATATTAACGGTTAAAAAGTAATGGTAATGTTTATAAAGGTTAATGCAAATCTAATTGTAACAATCATGATGCAGATAACAGCATTACCATGATAACAATGAGGGTAATAATAGCAATGATAGCAATAGTTTTTTTTTTCTTCAAATTTTGCTCCACTATAAGTTCGTCATTATCTTTCTTGCCGATATTATTATTTTTCTTTTTATTCTTACATTATTGTTATCATGATTATCATAATCATCATTATTATCATTGTTATTTATATTATGATAATATTAACAATCATTATTATCATTATTATTAATTCTATTCATCTGTATTATGATCATTATCACTATTACAATCATTATTATTATTGTCATTATTATTACTATTATCATTGATAGTAGTAGTAGCAGTAGTAGTAGTATTGCTATTACTACAACTGCTACTACTACTATTATCATCAATATCATTAGTGTTATTATTATTATTATTACTAATATTATTATGATTATTGTTGTTATTATTATAATAGTAATCATATTATTATTATCATCATAATTCTTATCACTTTAATCATTATCAAAATCATGATGATGATCACCATATTCGTCGTCATCATCGTCCTCGCAGTAATTACCGTAATTATTGCCAGCATCATTAACATTATTTGTGCCACTTTTTTGTTTGTTATTACTCTCATCATCTCTTTATCTATCTCTTCTTCTTCTTCTCTTCCTTATACCTCCATTCTCTCTCAGCCTCCTCTCTCTCCCTCCCTCCCCTTTCATGTTTTTTCTCCTCCTCCTTACCCCCCCCCTTCAGCTACTGCGCAGTGACCGGTCTCGGAGCCTAGTAACTGGCAGGTACTAATCCCTCGCCGCTCGAGGTTCCTGCGGCTCCTCATCTGGATCGGGTACAAAGCAGCGTCAGGGAGACCGGAAACGCCGCATGTCACTACTCTCTTCCATCACTTATATCCGCTTTATAGGAATTGATATTGCGACATTCGTTACGTGCTTCAGATCAGCAGAAAATTGCCTGTCGTGGAAGCCAAAACCTAAGCGTTGTGTCTCGAACTTCATTTCGGTCGGACGGGATGGACTGCGCGAGCGACGGGCCTTCTGTTCGTGCTGTTGTGATTCGTGATGTTAATTTGTTAATGTTGTTTAAATGTCAAATGTTGTTACTATTGTTATTGATGTTAATTTGTTAATGCTGTTTAAATGTTCAATGTTCTTATATTGTTATTGAAATTGGTTAATGTTTAAATGTTCAATGTTCTTACTATTGCTAATGATGTTAATTTGTTAATGTTGTTGTTTAGATGGCAAAAATTCTTATTGTTAATGATGTTGTTAGTTAGCTAGTGTTTTTGTTTAAATGTTAATTGTATTTGTTTTGTTTTCGTCCCGGTCTCATCAACATTTTCACTGTCCTTGGCATTAGGTTTATGGCAATTATCTTCGGTAAACGTCTACTTAATCATTATTATATGTTTTATTATCATTTATTTTCCGTCGGATTGTTTTATTCAGTGTGTCCCCTTTATCCCCTTTCCTCTTCCTCTTCTGTTCTTCTCTCTCTCTTCTCTCTCTCTCTCTCTCTCTCTCTCTCTCTCTCTCTCTCTCTCTCTCTCTCTCTCTCTCTCTCTCTCTCTCTCTCTCTCTCTGTCTGTCTGTCTCTCTCTTATGCGCACACTTCCCCTTCCCCTCTCCTTATTTCCCCTTTTACCTCGAAGCCCCATATAGCCAACGACCTCCCCTCCCTCTCCTCTCATCCTCTTCCCTTTTCTCCCCCCCCCTCTCTCTCGCGCCTTTCCCCTCTCCGTGTACCTCTCCTTCCCCTTCTCCTTCTCCTGGCCACCCCCCTCCCTCTCCATCCCCCTCTTGCCTCCATTCCCTTCCCCTCTCCCCACCCCTCCTCCTCGCTGGCTCATCCCCTTTAACGCGACTCCCCTCCCTCCCCCCCCTGCCCCACCCGACACATGTAATACCCCCCCTCCATTTTGCTTCCAAGCGCCGCATACACAACCCCTCCCTCCATCCCTCCTCCTCCTTCTCCCTTTCCTTCCCTCCTCTTCCTATTCCATCTTCTTGTGTCCTCCTTTCAACGTTATCCTCCCTTTTCCTTCTCCTTTTCATTCCTTCTCTTTACTGCATTTCCCTCCTGCCTCCTCTCTTTCTTCGCTCTTTCCTCTCTCCCTTTCCTTATTTATCTCCCTTTACCTTTTTTGCTTCCTCTCCAGCCTCTCTCTAACCTCCCTTTTACCCTAACTATCCCTCTCATATTCCCTCCCATTTCTTCCTTTTGTTCCTTCCCTTTACTTTCTCCCCAATCCTTATCCTCTCCCTTCCTTCCCTCTCAATCCACTTCCTCCACTCATGATTCCCCATACTCCCTTTCCCCTTTCTTCCCCTTTCCACCCCCTCCCTCCAAGTATTCCGTTTTTCCTCCCTTCTCCAACCCCTCTCTTCTCCTCTGTCTTTCCTATCTTTCCTTCCTTCTCTCCACTCTCCTCTCCCTCAGCATCCCAGCCCTTTCCAACCCCAGCCATATCCTTCACCCTACTGCTTCCCCTCCTTTAACCCCACCTCTCCTTACTCCAACCCTATCTTCCCTCTATCCTTCCTTCCTTTCCTCCCCCTCCATTGCCCCCCCTTCTCTCCACCCTCCTCTCCCCTCAGTCTCCTCCCATCCCTTCCCAAACCCTGTCTTCCCCTTCACCCTCACCCTCCTCCTCTCTCAAGCCACTCTTTTCCCTCTCACCCTCCCTCGCTCCACTCCCTCCCTCTCCATCCCTCTTTTTCCCTCTCACCCTCCTCCCGTCCTCTACCATCACCTCCCCTCTCCTCCTCTCTCCATCCCTCCCCTCTCCCCTCCTTCCCTCCCTCTCATCCTCCCCTCTTTTCCCTCTCACTCCCCTCGCCCTCCTACCCTCTCCATCCCCTCTTTTCCCTCTCCCCCTCCCTCCCTACCCTCTCCATCCCCTCCCCCTCCCCCCCCCCCAGCTCCCCTCGAACGCCCTTATCTCCCCATCACCTTTAACGCGCGCGTGAGATGTTAAGCGCCTCCGCCACGGCTCTCCCGGGGCCGTTGCGCGTGACGTCACTCGCTCTCGTGCGTCTGTGGTGGAGGGGGAAGAGGGGATGGGGGAGGAGGGGGAGGATGGGGAGGAAGAGGAGGAGGAGGGGGAGGAGGGGGGAGAAAGAGGAGGAGGAGGGGAAGGAAGAGGAAGAGGAGAGAGGAGAAGGATGGGGGAGGAGGAGGAGGGGGAAGAGGGGGAGGAAGGAGGATGGGGGAGAGGTGGAAAGGGTTGAGGAAAATGGGAGAGGAGGTTGACGGGAGGGAGAGGTGGAGAAGGAGGAGGAGGTTGGGGAGGAGGAGGAGGTGGTGGTGGAGTGGGAGGAGGAGGAGGTGGTGGTGGAGTGGAGGAGGAGGAGGTGGTGTGGAGTGGGAGGAGGAGGAGTGGAGTGGGAGGAGGAGGAGGTGGTGGTGGAGTGAGGGAGGAGGTGGTGGTGGTGGAGGGGGAGGAAGGGGTTGAGGAGGAGGAGGGTGAGGATGGGGGAGGAGGGGAGAGAGAGAGAGAGAGAGAGAGAGAGAGAGAGAGGAGAGAGAGAGAGAGAGAGAGAGAGAGAGAGAGAGAGAGAGAGAGAGAGAAATAGAGAAAGGGAGAGAAAGAGAGAGAGAGAGAGAGAGAGAGAGAGAGAGAGAGAAGAGAGAGAGAGAGAGAGAGAGAGAGAGAGAGAAAGAAGAGAAGAGAGAGAGAGAGAGAGAGAGAGAGAGAAGGAGACAAACAGACAGATGCGTGTGTGTGTGTGTGTGTGTGTGTGTGTGTGTGTGTGTGTGTGTGTGTGTGTGTGTGTGTGTGTGTGTGTGTGTGTGTGTGTGTGTGTGTGTGTGTGTGTGTGTGGTGTGTGTGTGTGTGTATGCACGTACATCCGCAAGCATGCATGCATCGATATATGTATATTTCTATGTATTTGAGACATATAGACAACATGCCAACATAGATAGACAGAGCGAGAAGGAGGAAGTGTAGGAGCCCGTATCTATTTCCGCCCTTCCCGCCCGCGCGCCGCCGCCCGCGTGCCCACCTGCCTCCTGCCGCGGGCGCCGAGGGTGCGGCTGCGGCCCTTACTCGATGCAGTGCGGGCGCGCAAACACTCGACCGCGCGAACTGGCGGGATTGTTTTGCACATTCAGGCCCTCCCTCCTACGCCCACCCTGGGGAAGGCAGAGGAATGTGATAACAATTACTATTTACCCCACTTTAGGCGTCACAAAGGGCGTCGGATCGCCTTTGGATGGGCGTGCGGCGTTTTGCATATAAATGAAAGTATCTGGGTTTGTGGGCGTCTGTCTACTGCGCGTACACTGGGGCGTGTGTGTTTGTGTTAGAGTTAGTGTTTGTTTGTGGACCTGTGTGTGTGTGTGTGTGTGTGTGTGTAGTGTTTGTGTGCGTGTTTGTGTGTGCGTGTGTGCGTGTGTGTGCGTGTGTGCGTGTGTGCGTGTGTTGTGTGTGTGTGTGTGTGTGTGTGTGTGTGTGTGTGTGTGTGTGTGTGTGTGTGTGTGTGTGTGTGTGTGTGTGTGTGTGTGTGTGTGTGTGAGTATGTATATATGTATGTATGTATGCATGTACATCTGCAGGCATGCATACATCGATATATGTATATCTCTATGTATTTGTGACATATAGACAACATGCCTGCAAAACATAACACGCACTCAATAGGTGAGGCGAAATTAACAGTGCTTTAGCCCCCCCCCCCCTCCTCCCCTCCTCCTCCCTCCCTTTCCCCCTCCTTCCCCGCCCTTCCTCCCCCTCTCCTCCTCCCTCCTCCCTCCCTTCCCGCCCCCTCCACCCCCTCCCCCCCTATGGACTCGCGCGTCCCCCTTTAGCGGCCGCGGCTTTACCTTCGCCTCACACAGCGCATTCAACATTCCTTCATGCTCGACCTCAATCACTTTCTCGACCTTCTGGAAGCTTCCTCTCAGGGTTTCTTCCCCGCCCTTTCTCCCGCGTCTCATTGCTCGCCTTTCTCTCCTCCCTTTCCGCCGTGAATGCTGTTTTTGTGCCAGGGTTTCGGACGCGCGCATTTGTGTTTGTTCGGACGATCAAGCTTCTACTCTTTTTTTGCGCTTGTTTTGTGCGTTTGTTTGTTTGTTTTGTACCTGCGTTTTTTTCCTGTGTATGTGTTTGCGTAAGTGTGTGTGCGTCTGTGTTCTGTGTGTGTTGTGTGATGTGTATGTGTGTGTGCTTGCGTGAGCTTACGTGTATATTTGCCATGTATGCATCTGATAATGTATTTTGATAATGTCTGTTTATATGACTGTGCAACATTGTTTATAATTCTGCTCGTGTGTGGGCGTGTACGTATGAAGGCCTACATATGCTGTCCCATAGTGTATAGGTCACGCCCGCCAATATACACACATGCTACCCACAAATGTTATCAGTCTATGCTGTCTCCCCTTAACGTAGACATAGCCTTTATGCTACAACGCGGTTCATTTGTTTATTTAGAAACGCTATGAAAAGTTTTCGTCTCGGGTTAAAGTTGTAGATTACGAGAAGCTCCAGGATTTTTTTTTTTTTTTTTTTTTTTTTTGATTTGATTTAGATTCAGAAGAAACATGTCGGCTGATGCAGAGAAAACAACAATTAGCATCAGAGGCTCAGCTATGTAAATGCTAAGGGAAAAGTATGTGAAGGAACAAGAAGTGGAGGAAAGTAGAAGAGAGAGGAGAGAGAGGGAGAAAGAGAGAAAGAGAAACGGGCAGAGAGAGGGGTATATATGAATTCATATATACAGATATAGATAGATAGATACATAGATAGACAAATAGATGAATAGACAGAGAGATAGATAGATAGATAATGTAGATAGATAGATAGATAGAAAGAGAGAGAGAGTGAAAGAGAGATACATACATACATACAAGTATACAAAAATAGATCAACAGATATAGATAGAGAAAGAGAAACAGACAGAAACAGAGAAATAATGAATAAATGAATATAAGAAGAGAGAAAGAAGAAAAGAAGCGGGACCTACCAACGGAAAGAGGCAATGACGTCATGACGGATGGGCGAGACTAATTAGCATATCGCATATAGCTTAAGTAATCCGCGGCGGCAAAACAGTGTTAAAAATATGGGAGCCGGAGAGAGTGCAAGAGAGGGAGGGAGTAAGGGAGAGAGAGGGGGGGAGGGAGGGAGAGAGAGAGAGGAAAAGGAGAGAGCGAGAAGAGAGAGAGAGAGGAGAAAGAGAGAGAGAGTGAAGGGAGAGAAAAAAGGGAGGGAGGCGAGTAAGGGAGAGAAGAAGGGGGAGAGAGAGAAGAGAGGGGGGGGGGGAGGGAGAGATAGAGAAGAGAGATGTAGAGAGAGAGAAAGAGAAGAGAAAGAGGATAGATAGATAGATAATAGATAGATAGAGAGAGAGAGAGAGGGTGGGAGTGAAAGGAAGAGAGAGAGAGAGGAGAGAGGGAAAGAGAGAGAGAGAGAGAGGAGAGAGAGAGAGAGAGGAGAGAGGGAGAGAGAGAGAGAGAGAAGGAAGAGAGAAAGAGATAGAGAAGAGAGAGAGAGAGAAGAGAGAGAGAGAAGGAAGGAGAGAGCCAGAGGAGAGAGAGAAGAGAGAGGAAGAGAGAAAGAGAGGAGAGAGAGAGAGAGAGAGAGAGGAGAGAGAGAGAGAGAGAGAGAGAGAGAGAGAGAGAGAGAGCGAGGGAGAGAGAGGAGAGGAGAGGAGAAGAGAGAGAAGAAAGGAGAGAAGAAAGGAGAGTGGAAGAGAGAGAAAAGATAAAGAGATGCGTAAGAGAAAGAGAAAGAGATAGATATATAGAGAGAGAGAAGAAGAAGAGAGGGAGGGAAAAACTTTGCCTGATTCCATTAAAAGCTGCCAGTCTTCAAAATCCTCCTGTGCATCTCCATCTCAACGAAGATTAATGAGAAAGGGAATATTCTAGGGATTTTATGCTTATTTCTTCGGATTATCATATCCTCGTGTTCATCGTTTTTCTTGATTTAACCCCCATGTTCTTCTTTTTTCTTACTTATTTTCTTCCTCTTCACACTTCTTTCTCACTTCCGTTTTTTTTGTGTGTGTTTTCTTCGTATTGGGCTTTTGTTCTTGTCTTCCTCTTCCTCTCTTTTTCTTTTTTTTTTTTCTTTGCCATTTATTTCGTAAGTGATTACATGGGAAGCATTAATGTACTTCCTTGCTGTGGGATGAACTCTTTTGCCAGACTTCGTTTTCCTTTTTCTGTTGTAAAAAAGAAAAGAAAATTTATATATACATACATATATATATATATATATATATATATATATTATATATATATATATATATATAATATATATATATATATATATATATATATTATATATATATATA
>NW_020868782.1:205663-210663 GCF_003789085.1 Penaeus vannamei
ACAGCATCATGAAGTGAAGAGGAAGGAGCGAGAGTGAGAGAGAGACAGAAAGACAGAAGGGAAGGGGGGGGAGGAGAAAGGAATGGAGGGAAGGAAAGTGGAGAGAAGCATGCATGTAATGAATAGCGAAAGAGTTCCTGTGGAGGAGGAGAGAGAGAGAGAAAACAAGAGAAAAATAGAGAGAGAGGAAGAAAAGCTGGTAAGGAAAGTCCATATATACCAAAAAGAAAAAAATAAATTCTCATTTACAGGACACAGAAAGTAGGCCAAAAGCAACAGCAACAACAAAAGACGCAGACGATCCGACCTTCCTGTCAAAAAAGGGAAAAGGTCACGTGAAATGAATCGCGAATCGAGACTGTTTCCATCTGTGACGAGGATAATAATGAAGATAATAACAGCGAAGCGTAATTTAGTGTTAATGGGTTTGTAAGACAAAATTGATCTCTTTCTCTCTCTTCCCATATATATATATACTATATATATGTGTGTGTGTGTGTGTGTGTGTGTGTATATGTATATATATATATATATATATATATATATATATATATATATGTATATATATATATATATATATATATATATATATACTATATATATATATATATACACACACACACACACAACACACACACACACACACACACACACACACACACCACACACACACACACACACACACACACACACACACACACACACACACACACACACACACATATATATATATATATATATATATATATATATATATATATATATATATATATATTATATATATATATATATATATATATATATATACGTATGTATCACTCTCTGTCTCTTTGTGTATCAGTCTATCTATTTATCTTTCTCTATCTTTGTATCTCTCTCTCCCTCTTCCTGTATGTATATCTTTCTCTGTCTTCCCACAAAAGTACCAACATTTCACCTCATTTAAAAAAGTCAAATCTCAATTCTGTTAAAGTGATTACAGGGTGTCTCACAAGTTTCGTCTGTAGAGGCGAAATCATATGCGATTTTGAACAGAAAACTTTGATACAGACATTTTTTTCGGTTTAATATTTGTGACGTGTAAGGTTGCCACTTCACTTTTAACTTATCCTATATGGATATTGTTTTCTTATTGTTAAATGACCTAATATCCTTCATCAGTGTCATTCCTCATCGAAAGACCTTATATTAACCCATATTTTATGTGAAGAGAAGGACAAATGAATACAAAAAAAGTATAAGTAGGAAAATCACAATTTCGCTGACTGGCAACTCACATGCCACCCCCTCCCCTCCCCCCTCCCGCCATCTTTAAAAGTCTTGCTATTCGTAATTTTAAAAGTCTTCCTCACGCCTCAGGTAATCCGAAAGCTGTATGTATGTTTAAAAGATTATATTCTCAGCATCATGGATTATTTCGTTCACACACACACACACACACATATTATATATATATAATATATATATATATATATATATATATTATATATATATATATATATATATATATATATATATATATATATATATATATATATATATATATATATATATATAATATATATAGTATATATATATATATATATATATATATATATATATATATATATATATATATATATATATATATATATATATATATATATATATATATATATATATATATATATATATATATATATATATATATATATATATATATATATATATATATATATATATATATATATATATATATGTTGTGTGTGTGTGTGTGTGTAGATAGATAGATATAGATATAGATATATAAGTGTGTGTATATATGTACATATTGGCAATAATGATGGTGAAGTTGATAATAACTGCAATAGTGTTATTTAAAGATAATTATAATGATAAAGAAAATGGTGACACACCAGCAATAATAGTGATGCCATTTTCATATTAATGATGATAATCGCAGTGATTCAAGTCTCGGTCCTGTAATTAACGCCAGGATATTATAATCTTCTCCGGCATCACGTGATCTGCCGTAATTCTGCCAAGGATTATAATATCGAAATGTTAATTACAACAATCTTGTCTTGCATAATTATTCACTCTCATTTATATTCGCGTTCCGTTATAATCGCCGCTTCCATTATTAATAACATGATTAAGATGTCTTCTGCAAAGTGTTGGATTAGATGATAAAATGAGGAATAAATGAAATAGTTAATAGAATAAGATGAACATACGAACAAAACGAAATCAATAGATGAGGAAGTAAATATAAGTAAGAGAAATAAAAGAATATTTAGAAAAAAAAAATAACAACTCAAAGGCCAATACATCGCATCACTTTAAAACATTATGTCACTCCGTTATATCCCAACGACGGACTGTGCCCCCCCCCCCCCCCCTCCAACCTAATCGTTATATGCAAATTCCGTTACGCTCGCCCGCGCCGCCGTGTAAGTATCGAAGCCATCGGATAACACGAAACCGTATTTCCCTTTTTCATCCGGCGGCGAACACGGGCTATGACTAATGGCATTAATATCCTAAGCATCTCTCACGGGGTCGTGCGGGCGGCGCGCGGGCGTGACATATAGCGGTGTACCCTGACGAGGAGGAGGGGAGAGAGGGGGAGAGGGGGGAGAGGGAGGGAGGGAGGAGGAGGAGGGGGTAAGGGGAGGGGAGGGGAGGGGAGGCAGAGGGAGGGGAGGAGGGGTGAGTGAGTAGAAGAGCGGGGAGGGGGAGAGGGAGGAGGGGAGGGGTAAGGAGGGAGGGTAGAGGGGGAGAGGAGGAGGGGAGGTGGAGGAGGGGATGGAGTAGGGGGGAGAAGGTAGAGGAAGAGGGGGTGGGGAAAGGGGCAAGGCTGCTCGACCACGGGGGATACTGTATACCGTCGAAGCGAATATTTTTTTTTTTTTTTCTTTTTTTTGCCTTATTTTAACACATGACTGCTGTAACAAACAGGTAACAGTATGTTAATACCTCAAGAAGAGATAAAGAGAAAGAGAATGAGAGAGAGAGAGGGGGGTGGGGGAAATACAAAGAATGAAATAAAGATAGAGAGAAAGAAAAAAGAAAGAGAAATAGAAGAGAAAGAAGAAGAAAAAAGCGAAACCCCACTGAACGCGGGACAAGATCTCATCCCGAGCCTCGCAACACGCAAGCGAAGGCGCAGCACCGCCGACGTCCCTCAGAGGTTCCTCCAGGAGACCTCCTCAGGCCCCCGAGACGCCGCCGGCCGCGAGAGGGGCGAGGGCGACGCAGCCTCACAGCATCTTGACACTAAATCAGAGATAATGAGCTCAGCGCGTCTGGTCGGCAGGTGGGTGTGCACGCGCCCGCACTCAATAAAAGATATTTATGTGGATTTCCAGCCAAAGCGCCCGTGGTATTGCGGGTACTCTGGCCACGTGGCTGCGCCTGTGTCTCGCTGGCTCTGATATGCAACGAAGGCGAGGGGGGGGGGGGTGGAGGGAAGGGAAGGGGGGATGTGACGAGGATAAATTTTTTCCTGGTTTATTGCATTTCAGTTGATGGTAACGTCCTTGTGGTTATTTATGTCCACAGACACACATCCACAAATATATATGTAAATATACAGATAAATATCGATAGACAGATAGACAGTGATAGATGAACAAATGCACACATACACACACACACACACACACATCCCCCTCCTAGCCCCACCCCCCACCCCACCCCCAGCCCCGGCGCCGACGATCAGGGCCCGGCGAAGAAGCCCCGCGAGAGGAAGAGGAAGCGTCCGTCGCATACAAACCTGCGGATTATACGGCGAAGGAGGGGAGTCCTCCTGGAACGCTCCTAAGGGGTTCCTTCGAGGTCCTCCTCCGTCGGCCGAGGCTTCCCGCTCTCTCCTTCGGGCGCCTTTGTTCTCCATTTTGAACCCGATCGTGTTTTGTGTTTTTCTTTTCTTTTCTTTTCTTTTCTTTTTAATCTCATACCCTAATAGATTTTTCTTTCGTCTTCTTTAAAGACAAATTAATATATCTTTCTTATGAGTCTCTCTCTCTTTCCATCTATCTATTCCTAATGCAGCACCAGAACCTTTAAAAAGAATACGAATAGTTTAAGAAAGGATTCCCCAATCAAACGCCGTCTCCGAAGCAGAATCAGATTAATTCCTCCACAGCGCAGCCGGACAGGAACTCCAATCTGAAAACATTTCCTAAGACGGAACAGCAGAGGAGGAGCATCTCGTGGGCGCGCGGAGGAGAGGAGGGGGAAACCGCAGATAGATAGATGGATAAAGGAATTAATGTATAGATAGATTAAGTGATACACAGATAAGCAAACCGACTGAATGTATGGATAAACAAATAAGTGAATAACTTAATGGATAGATACATAAGTTAAAAATCGGAATGATTTTTTCACAGCGTCTCCTCCATCTCCTCTTCTGTAGGAAGTCAGAAGACGAAAGCTGGAATTAATAGAGAAATGAAGAAATAGATGAATAAATATATAACAGAATAGATTAATGATTGCATAGCTGAATAAATTTACGAATACATGAATGAATATGTAGATAAACAAATGAACATATAAATAGATTTTAAAAATCGGACGAGATTACTACACCATCTTCTCGTCCTGTATAAGTCCGAGGCAGAATATATAGATAAATAAAACACAGATAAATCAATTAGTTATTACATAGCTAGATCCACGGATGAATTAATAGATAAACACATAAACGGATGGATGAATAAACATAAAAAATGGAGGTGAGTCTCCCACGTCCTAGAGAGATCCAAGACATGTATAAATTAACAAATAGAAAAATAAACGTATAATAAATAAATGACGTGATACATTGATAAATAAATAGATAGATAAGTAAAAAGATAAAGTCTCCTCCTCCTCCTCTCCTGCACTACGTCCGAGAGAGATCCAAGACGTACATATAGAATTAATAAATAGAGAAATAAACGCATAGCTAAATAAATGAAGTGATACATTGATAGATAAATAGATAGATAAGTAAAGAGATAAAATCCTTC